>VZRQ01006552.1:0-16679 GCA_013397975.1 Machaerirhynchus nigripectus | reverse complement strand
ATTTTCAGGATACAGTTTGAAACAAACTTTATAATAAATGCAATTTATGATGATGGTGAGAATTGAACATTTTTTGTAGTAACCAGGAAACTTGACTGATTTGTGGTTTTTATTCTAAACTACACCCTAGTGCTGAGAAGAACGAATTTCTCAGCAGGCAAATGTAATGAATTTTGAGTGTCCATACTCAAATATATCGTGGTGCTCCAAGTAGGAAAGAAGTTGTTCATATTTCAGAGATCACTGGAATTGTTTGGTACACCTTACTCTCCTTTGTGAAAACTCTTTTAAATGAGTTGTTTCAGTATGTTTTTCTTATTTTGAAGATGAGCTGTCAATATGTGCGTCAAACTCTGCTTTCTGAACAAGCAAAAGGAGTCTTTAATAGGTCTGTGAGCACTCAGCCCCACTGAGACAAAATGCAGCTTTACAAATACGTAAGTGCTGACTCAACAAATTCATTATATCTGAAACAACTCTATGCTGGACTTTACCAAGCACATTTGAAAGAAATTAATGGTTTTTCCAGTTCTGGTTGTTACAGATGTGGTGGAAAGCCAGACTTTGCTATGTAGAAATAGTCACTTTGCGAAAGTACCCCCTTGCACATGCAGTCATTTAAATAAGTAGAGCTGGTTAGTATGAAAAGTAAAAATTGACAGTAGAAAGAATTTTAAAGTAGACAAGTTTTAAAACCTAGATGCTTAAGGATAGTATATATAGATACAATAAATGAGGATTTATTCTGGCAAACTTACTGTAAATGCATTTGAACTCTGTCTCTGGGCACGAATCACAGGATTGGAGTAGAATTAGGCCAGAGCTTACACAGGTTTGATTGCTTTACATTAAGTTTATGTGACTTTTTTCCTAAGGATACATTAGCAACAACAACTAGAAAGTTAATTTTGGAGAAGGCTCTACCAAATATTTAATATGTTAAATATGAATTTAGCTTGAAGTGGATTAAGATACCCAAGTGTTACAGTCTGTTTTAATCTCAGCCATTAATTGCATTTGCAGTGCTTTGGAGTTACCCAGGTAGAATTGTCAATGTTCAGAACCGCTGATCACTGCTTAGGCATTTTCTCTGTCATCCCCAGGAAAGATGTCTAGAGACCGGGCTCTCAGGAAGCAGCAGCAACTGAATAATTTGGTAGCAGCAGTGACAAAGCTTGCAAAGCCTGGAGATGTGATTGTGGATTTTTGCAGTGGAGGGGTAATGTATATTTTTGCTTATGTGGTGCAATTTCTTTCAGCTTTCATCTTTGCAGTTCTAGGTGGTTGCTGCCACAAAGCAAAGCAGAAGTGCAAATGCTGAAATTTTAGCTGCTTTCAAAGGTTCTCTCATTGGTACGGGGATGCTCATCACATAATGAGTGTACAACAGGGAACATTGAAAAGTGACTCAGATTTTGTTGTTTGTTTTTGTTTTCACAGGGCCATGTTGGAATTGTTCTTGCCTATATGATGCCATCATGTCAGGTAAATTCTCAATAAAAAGATCTCTGGTAATCATCTTAAAAAGATGTGTATGTTGAGAGGACACATAGAAGTCACAGTTGTCTCAGCAGAGGACTTAGGTTTGAAACATGCAAGTTTTTAAGCATAATCCCCAAATGTGTGTGGTGCTTTCCAGAGAAAGAAGAAGTTATAGGAAAATACAAAATATTTTCAAGCTGATTAATATTGGCAAGTATTAAATGCCTTCAATTGTTCCTGGGTTTCCAGCTAGTCATTTTGTAGATCTCAGACTCTGCCATAAGTAATTCAGAGGTTTTCTTAACAAACTATGAAGTTTTCTGCTTGGTAATATTGCACTTTGATTTCTCAGTATTATTTTGCCTTACTTTCTCCTGTGTGTGAAATCTAGGTGGTACTCATAGAAAATAAGGAGTTATCTCTGATCCGTGCTAAAGACAGAAGTGATGAACTAGGTTTAAACAACATTTGGTTCATTCAAGCAAACTTGGACTATTTTAATGGGACTTTTAACATTGGGGTAAGTGATTATAACTTTTCCACTTCAAAAATTCAGTGTCTGTTTAATTATTCTTAAAATAACTGAAATACGTGAGAGGATAAAATTTTGTATGTCCTTACAGGCCATGAAAATAAATGAGATGAATGTCCTGTCTAGAATTTTGCAGCCCTAGTGAAGAATAAGGCATAAATAGTATTTCGTAGCTCTGTAAATTTTCGTGTCATCTAGTTTATTATTCTGTTAATAGAATATGAACCTCTGTGGCAATGTGCAAGCTTTCCATGAAAGACTGACTGCTCTTTATATCATCCATCTGAAAGCCTGTTTTGGCTGTAGCTGAGGATGGTTAATACTGAAGGTTTATAGTATGTGAACAGTGCTGTTTAACTGTTTGGTTGGTTTATTTAAGAAAGGAAAAGAAGTATACAGCAGGAGAGAGAGGAGAGAATGAATGGTTTTAGCCCAGTCCTTCCAAATGTAAATTTCCAATTCTCTAGCTTTATTTTCTGTGCTACATTCTGATATAAATCTCAGTGAGTGAACTAGAGAGCTATTTCAAAATATCAGGATCTCATGAATAATACACTGAATTGCGTGTGGGAAATTTTTTATAGTTGTTTTATGAAATGAGTCTCCAATTTTGTGGTCATTGGTATTCCTGTCTTAATTTTTGGGGGCCTCTTTTAAAGGTTAATACAATATTAACCCTGTGGAGTTTTTATTTAATAAAAAAGTATTTTATTCTCTCTTTCAAGTTTTGTGACAAGGAAGATACTGAAGTATATGTCAGAAGAGTTCACTTGGAAATTCTTCTTTTCCAGGCCTTCATTTCCAAATATCTGCATTAGTCTTCACATTTTATTTTGTTTCAGACAGTGAGATCCATATATAGGATATCCTGAGAAAGCTTTGTCTTTAATTTTATTTGGAATTTTTTCTTAACTAAATGGGTTCTCAGAAAGCCAAAGAAGAAATCAGTTGGTGTAACAGGTCATACAGACTCAGCGAAGCTACTGGCTTTATCTGCTGCTGTTTTAAGGTCTCTTTTTCAAATGTGCAAGCAAAGCAGAGAGCTTTGTTTTCTCCTTGGATAGATGAGGAAGTAACTATAATTACATTCCATGATAACCTGATGGCTGTGATATTAAGAATCTATTTCTGATGCTAAATTAGTTTTATTTTTGTTGTTAAATTATTATGAGCAGAAAATTTCATTGTGGAATTATTTTCTTGTTAATTTTTTAATGTTCTGCTTGAAACAAGAATATTTGTTTCCATGTGTATGCAATTACTGTTCAATTGATGACTAATGGTGTCCTCAGCTGAGCTTAGAGCAAGCAGACTGGAAACAAAAAAGACTTTGTTTTAATCTATATCTGAGAGCAAAGTTTTCATCTTCCAGTTGCTCTACCTTGAAAAACAGCTTTGAACCCTGAAATCTGAGCCGTGCAGTTTTAAACCTCTTCTCTAAATTTACAGTGAACAAAAAGCAAAGCAAACAATATAGTTTTATAAATCCACACTGCCGCATAAAATCAAAAATGTGCCTCAAAAATATCCTTAGTTTAAGTATGCACCAGGCCTGCTCTTTGAGGTACTGAGCACGTGGGAGGAGGCAGAGAAGGTAATGCCCCATTTCAGTGGTGCATTTGGCATCCCAGGTGTAGATAGGAAAGAGCTGCTTGCCTTCTCTTGCAATATATTGAGTATTGCAGTAACTTGCCTTTCTGTAGGAGAGCAGGAAGAATTTGGGTGCAACATGTGTGTTGCCCAAACACACGTCAGTGCTTGCACGTAGTTGTGATCAAATGTTATTTTAGTTTTAGTTTAAGAGTCAGTCACTAGGAAAAAGAAAGAAAAGGATAAGGAAGACAAGAAAAATCAAAGGAGGGCAAGTTGTATTTGATGCCTCTCCCAACTCCAGTGTTTGTTTCCTGTAGGTTTTACTCAGTACTTTAAAATGAAATTATCTAAATTTATGCATATTTTTTTTCCTCTAAATGTGACCTTCAGGTATATATATTCCTTCTCTTACTGCTTAGTTGAAATCCAGTTTTGATGTAGTTCTTTGTATTTCTAAGTCCTTTTTGCTTGACAAAAACTTTTGACAAATCACCACATAGTTTTTCTGTTACTGTGCATTCCACAATTAGTATTTTTCTGGAGATTTGTTTTAGTTTATTTGATATCACAATGAAGTGCACCTGCCTTTTGAGTGCTTTTGGTGAGTGACCCTTCTTCAGTGTTGATTCCTTGTTAATGGAATAAACCATAAATTTTCCTCAACATAGATATGAAGGAGAGGAATGGAAAACTGAAGAATTAAGGACCAGGCCTTTGGTGTAACAGCTTTAGCAGCAAAAACTTCCTCATGTGTTTAAGTAACTCAGTCAACCAAAAAAATGCTGGATTGTATTTAGAATGTTCTGATGCTGAATTTTCTTGTTTCCTTGTTGTTTTTACTGCTGTAGGTGGCTCTGCATGCCTGTGGGGTGGCTACAGACATGGTGATTGAACACTGCCTCAGGGCACGGGCAGCCTTTGTCGTCTCCCCCTGCTGCTACGGCTTCATTCAAAATACAGTCAAGTTCAAATATCCACGAAGGTAAACTAAAGCTTGCAAGATAAGCCTTAAAATATCAACTTAAGTGAGGGAATAAAATCCCAAAAGAGTACAGAAATAATCATTTGAGGGTCATTGTGAGTGACTAGGCTAAGATGATTCACACTTAGAATGAAACTATTTCCTCCTGTTTGTCAACCCATCCTAACAGGCAGACAAATTAGTAATTCCTGGATTATTTTTTTTCTGGATTTGTCTATTCATGGCTCAGAAGACTTTATGCAATCAACATAGTAGATACAATATCTAGTATGCAGACCTTCTACCTTAAAATCACAAAGTTAATAGGAAACTCATGAAAATTACTCGAAGAAGGGGAATTGACATTTTAATGTTGGAGGAAAATGTAAGCAGTCAGTTTAAAGAAATGGGTCTGCTTTATAACACAGTTTACTACTTGTGGAAGTCCTTTGATTTATTCCTAAGTAGATAAGCTCTCCTGTGTTTCAGTTCATATTTTTAATACTTTTTCAATGGATTGTGTACATATTTTGTCTTCAAATCTACCTTGTGGGAGATACTAATATATCTTATGCTTAAGAATTTTAATGCCTTTGATATAAATAAAATGTAAAAGGTAAGCATAAAGTGGCAAAAGATAAGAGTTAAACAGACTTCTGAGTCAGAACTAGCTGGGGGAAAAGGGTTGTGTTTTGGTTGGCTTTTTTGTTTTGTTCATAAAACTGAGCTTTGCGTTTTGGATGTCCAAGATTAATTAGATTTAATTCTACTAGGAATTACATCAATGACTTAAATATATATTTGATAAAATAAGAAACTGAAACATGCAGTCTTAAAAGGAATCAACAAATCTAAAAAGATATTATGATTCATGTGAAATATTTTTCGTATTTTTCTATAATATCAAAGTGTTCTGGCACAGAAGTATGTGGAAAATAATTATAACTTGTCAGTTTGATAACCTTTGCATTTAACAGTATTTTCTTAGTCAATTTGATACTTCCATCTCTTTGTGTGTCCCTTTTGTTTTCTCTTGTGATACAATAAAACAAATAAGTTTTCTAATGAAGAGGCAATAAAATTTTAAGCCTTCTAAAATTAGCAGGCATATAACTCTTCTCAGTTGATTTGTTTTAAAATTGGCTGGATAATGTTTAACTTCTGGCTAGCTATGTTTTTTAGACCACGAAGACTGGAAATGATCACTTAGAAAACTTTTGTTGCTCTAGGTGCTGCAAGAATGTTTTTGTTTGCTAAAATTTTGAATGTAACCTCATAAGTCTATGAAAAAACTATAAACCTGAGCTTGAGCTACATTTTAGGGTTTGCTTTTACTTTTTTTCTTTATGTTATATGATCATAAAACATTATAGCCTGGCCATATCCCCATCGTGCCTGTGTTCTGTACTCAATTTCATTGTAAAGACCCTTTACCTTTGTTATACAAACAAAATATATGTGTATATTATTAAATACATATAAAGTGTTTGTGTGACAATGAGAAAACAAGAGTATGTGTTAGCATTTATAATAGTTTAAAGGAGAATTTTTATTAATAGTAGGAAAAAACCCACCACTAAATAAACTTTCCTAGGGAACTGGAACTGTAATGGGTTTTGGTATTTTTTAATGCCTTTCTGTATGATGCAGATATTGCTGTTTTCTTTAAAATGTAATCAAGTATGTAATGATTGCTTCTATTTTCCACCTTTGCTGTTTTTAGATGTTAATTGAATTGATCTATTATTTTTTTTTCAGTCATCAGTTCAAAGAAATTTTGTCCTACAAGGTATGTAAAAGGACAGGGGGAAGATGTTTATGTGATGTTGCCTGCATTTCACAGGGTCTTCTTACCAAATTAAATATAGGTGGTTATATTATAATTGCAAGGGGGGGTCATGTGTTATGTGAAATGTTCATTATCAGTGCAGGTGTTGCTGTGTTTTCTCTCCACCATCCATTTTTAAAGGCTTTTTTCTTCAATAAAATTAAATAGTTTCTCCACAAAAAACCCTATTTTTTTCATAATGTGTAAGTGAGCCATTCCTAGAGTACTTCAACGCATATCAGTTAAAAATAACAGGATACCAATTTGTTTAGGTGTTAAATAGAACTGTTCTAATAAACATTAGATTCTTCCCTCTAGTATATGTCTAAAACATTGGACATAGTAAGTAGGAAGAGCTTATACAGATCAGCAAGAATTCTATGCAGTATTTACATTTTATACAGTTTTTAAATGTTATTCTAAATGATTTTTAAAATATTGAAGTGTTTTGACCCTGTGGAGCTGGGGTCTGTGGAGATAATCTGAGAGAAATATGGGAGAAATTATCACTGAAGCATACAAATCTGACAGAGTGAAGATAACAGGGGAGTGGAAGAGGACAAGAGCAGAGAGGTGGACAGCAGAAAACTGGTACTGATCTGTTAAGTTTTGTCTTGTGAGTTTAAACTAATTAGTGATGAGCAACTCAAAATTTTAAGGTTAGAGGCACTTAATTTGGCATAGAAAGAACATGTTTCCTTTTGAGAGAAGCAAGGTTATATAGAAACTTTACTAAATTTACAGGTCAAATCCTAGACAGAACTCTTGGTGTTTACAATATAGAAATGAGTTTTGGGGGTGCAGAATAATTCTTTGCAAAAGAAATATGGAAATAAAGGAGGGTATTTCTAATATCCAAATGCTTTTGGGGACACTGGGTAGTGCAAAGATAATGTATGTGGCAGGAAAATAGAGATTATCCTTTTTAACCCCTAAATTAGAGGGCGTTTTAAAAATTCAAAAAATCTCCAGCCATTTTATAAGGGCAGTTCAGTTATCAGGTAATAAACACCCAAAGATTGAGATGACAAAAGCCACATGGTGGATTTGGAGCTGCCATTATTTTTTCCCATGATTAATCTTCCTTTCAACGTCTCTGAGACATAATCACAAAGAACTTGGGTTTCAGTTCAGAAAAGAATTATTTACTGGCATTATTAAACCTGCTGACAGTACAGAGAGAGATGGTGTCGATTATAAAGTCAAGGATGCCCAGATTAGGAGAGTGTGTATAATCTCATTGCAACTCAGTGAATTTTTTCTTAATCTGTTAATCTGTGGAGATTTAAATCACAGGGTTTGTCAACACTGTAGAAAAATTTCACTCCAGAATTTTATTGTTTGTGTTGCAGAAGGGCACAGGAGTCAAAGGCTAAAAAATATTGCTGCTCTTAGTAACCTAAGAGTCTTTACAATTGGTCTGGGCTGGTTGGTGCCTCAAATAATCCTAGTTATAAATAACTTTTGTTATGCAGCTAGCTGTATGTGGTTTTATATTTCATATTAATAAATTCTTACAGGTTATTGGCTAGCAGCCAAAGTTGCCATGTGTTAGCCAGACATTGTCTGTGTCACTCTTCCAGTTCCCATTTTAAATTAATTTCTCTTATCTTTCATTTTAGTGAGATCTAAAAAGACATCCAGAAGTCTGGCATTTCCAAAACTTTTTTGATGAGAACATTATGCTGTAAATCATTAGTTTATAGTTGCAAGGAGTAAGGTTATGATAGCTGTAGATTTCTACCATGACACATTTTGAGACTGTCAAGATATAAGAATTGGAAAGTAGACCTGTGTAAGTTTAAAAATACAACTTTTGAAATTTAATAGGAATTGAAGGTGTGCATGTTCTAATAAACAAGTTAACTGTTTATGCACGCTTTGGGAAGTTTCTAATCATTGTTTTAGAAATACTTTCTTCTCATTTCTGCCGACAGGGAATGTAGTCATAACAGGCTCTAGTTTACCTTTTTGGATCACTCTGTAAGAAACTAAGGACTGGAGTCAGTCCAGATTTTCCAGTTAAGTGACAAGACTTACCTCAGCTCTGGTCAGGTCCCACAGAGCTGGGAACTTGCTGTTGCAAAGAGCAGAGTTGTTGGGTGCCTGAAGGCTGGTGAGGAGTTGGGTGCTACCATGGATCTTCTCCCTCTCCTCTAAATCCCTCTTTTTCTCTCTAAGCTGCCTGTCACTGCTGCTTCTCTCCTAACAGTGGCCACATTGTCCATAGCACCCCTTCTCCATTCTCCAGTAGTCACGTCTCTTTTGTACTACAAAACCAGCCACATTTGAACTGAACTGGCTGGGTGTAACATGTTCAAGGCCTAAATGTGTTATGACACGTTCTTATTTTGCTTCCAAATTTTTTATGAAGCTGTGAGCTGGAAATCCTCATGTCAGTGAGCTGTACTAGGGAACAAATATCCTTGCATCAAGATATTATAAATGTCTTTAAATGAGTAATATCTGTGTATCAAGTGATGATAGTATTTTATTTTATAATATGTGGGAAAATTTTTTGCAGTCAGGTGTCTATTTATGAATTGGATGGAGTGTACTGGGGGAATTACCATCTTGATTTCATATGCAGTTTTTTTGTGAAGACTTGGATGTTTATGTCCCTCTAAAAAAAGCTGGAGTAAGTATCCTTACTTCAGAACACTGAAAGAACCTGAAGTATCCTTAGGTGAAGTTGCTCTCTCCACCTGTTAAAGAATCAAATCTTTAAAATAATAATTTTGTATCAGGCAAGAATAAAAAAAAATCCTCTTTTGATGGCACATGTCCTTGTTTCAGAACTATAGCTCTGGAAGCTTTGCTTAGGAGAGCACTTTATGTTGTTGCCCATTTCTGTTTTCTCCCCATGACGTTGCGGGAAACTTGGGAATGTTTTGTGATTCTAAGGTGGTTCTGATTTACTCTGTTATCAGGCAAGAATTACAGCTGTCCCACAGAGCACAGCTGTCATCAGAGCAGTAATTTTACTGCTACACCTGCAAGGCTCTTGCTCTCCCCACGTGAGTAACTTGCCTTCCTTGGCTTGGTCACTCTCTGAGGAGCCATTGTGCTGGCACAGGCACTGGGCATTGAGGGCAAGTGAGGGTGGGGCTCTGCCTACTGCTCTAAGCAGGGGGCGAAGTGCACCCTCCTCTGCACCATCCCCCTGGCTGACTGGACAGGGAGAAATTCTGCTGTAGAAGTCTCTGCAGAAAATTTTAATGGAACAGGGGTAGGTTGAAAGTAAATTGTGCTCCTTTTGGTGGGGGAAACTTTCCTGTTCATGTACAGGTATTTTTTGCCTTCAGGATCTGACTGGATATGGCGGGGCAGAGGAAGTTTGACCCACCAGCCTATCCTGGGATTCAAAACCATTGCTTGGGAGAAATGTTCAAATCAACTGTTAAAGAATTTTTTCTTGGCTGCTTATTGATGCAGGGAGGCTGTCCTATTATGACTGTGCTTAAAGATGGCTGTGTTGCTCATCAGTTATTGAAGGCAAAACTAGTCTGTGAGATGTCTTTGAAGAATGCTGTCTTGTATACATTGCATCTACTTCAACTGCTGCACAGAATTAGGAATTTTAGCAAGAAACAAATACTCATGGCGAGAAATGAGGTAGTGATTACAAACACTTGATTTACACATGTATTTCCAGTATAAAAATTGGGATTTGCACACAGAAGTTTTTTTAGAAATAATGTCTTCAGTGTGGTAGCATTTCTGATACTTTTAAGTGTTTAATCAGATTTTGCTTGATTAATCCTTTTTTTCATCTCTTTTATAGGAGCACATGATCCTTTGCAGATTTGCAGATCAGACAGCTGTTCAGCTTCCACCTGAGCGAAGGCTAATTGGTATGAATTTCTGCAGCTGTTGTGTAAACCATCTCAGTGATGGTTTTACCTTGATACATAAAGGAAGAAGTGGTACATTTATGAATGGGGCATTAAATAGGTGTCTTCACATAACACTTGAAAAATTTAGGTTTCATCACATTTCACCTCTTGCTGTTCTCTTCTATGCTATAGAAACTATTTTCCTCTTCCAAAATCATCAGTATGAGAGAGAGAGAGTTTGCATTTTACTGATTTTTGTTGCTTCATATTTTTTTCTCCCACCATTCTCTGAAAAGCGTGAGATGTTTGTGAAGTTCACTAAAGTCCTGCTATTGGCAGTTTATCCTACATTAAAAACACTGGCTATTTGTAGTAGTGATTTCCAGTTTGCCCCTTCTCAGTGTGCCCCCTTTGTCCTGCTTGCAGTCACTGGGGATAACTCATGGGAGGGCAAAAATGCCAGCTGCAAACAATAAGGCTGAATTGCAGAGGTTGGGCTGGCTTTGGTCAGGACAGCAAATACAGAACACTTCGAATATGTGGAATAACCTTTGATTTACAGAAGAGTGTATTGTATAAAGGGTGTATATTAAAGGTGTATTTATCAAAAAATAATGTGATCCTGTGTGGAATTAGTGTTCTGATGGAAGCTGTAAACTAGCTTCCAGGTCAGAAAAGACAGAAGGGACTAGGAACACAAATGTAACTTTTATGTGTTTTGCCCTGACAAAACCCACCAAATATAATTTTATTCTCTCTCTTCCCCTACATCATCACTCCTGTTGTCAAAAATGTTACTTTTTCTTTCGGTTCCATGTAATATTAATCTCATTGAAGATGGTTCTCGTTTTTGTGTTCTGCTTCAGCTTTGAAACTTTTTTTGTGGCAATCTTGTTTGGTGGTACTTTTAAGTTTTCTTGCAAACAATTGAAGATTGAATGAGATCAGTATTATAGCCATGCTGAAAATGTTTTTTTTTTAAATTTTGTTTTTGTGCAGTGCAGGGTCAGATATTGAAAAAACTGTATATTTCATTTAATGAAAGTATTCCTGAACAGGTGGAGACTTTATTCTCTGTTGTAAATGCTGGCAAAATTACTTATTCTGCTACATTTTGAATATTTTAGGATGTATTGTGAACTGTGCTTTGGTAATTACCACTGAATTTAGAAGCCTCAGGGAAGTGACAAATCATATCCTTTCATTACGTGTAAGCTAAAATACAGCATTCTGTCTGTGACTGTCATGGCTGAAACAACACATTCGTCATATTTCTGTAGCAACTGTGACCATAAAAATATGTAGTTGAACCCAGTTCTGCTACGCACAGCAATTCCCTCTTAAATGAACAAAGTCCCTTGTACCATTTCGACTGGACACGTGGCTTTTGCCCACTACATGCAGCAGTGGCACCTGAGTGCAAAACGAATGGTTGAATGGCTTTGTGAACATTGCTACAGCCCACCTGAGGACATGGAACTCTCTCCGTGGGTTTCACAGGCTTACTGAGAGCACCCAGGGACCCAGGCCCCACTTACAAGTCCCAGATGCACTTCACTGTGTACACTTGGAATAATAATGATATTGGTGTCAGTGGCAGGAGTGTGTAAATGCCATTTTGTTCAACCAGCCACAGAACGTGATTTTCTGTGGAACCACAAATGTGGGAGGATAGGGCCACAAAAAGTAATTTGCAGAGTTCTGTCCTTGGTTGGTTACATAAATGGTAATTTCTCCCTGCAACATGCAAATCCATACAGGACTGAATTGGAAAGTTCTTTTTCAGGCACTCCCTTATTATTGTAACTCTAAATTGTCTCCTACCTAATTACTACCCCTCTCAAATCCCAAGCCACCAACAGAAGAGTCCAGATGTCATAATATTGGTGAATTCAAAGTAGTGAAATTCTTTTGTAACTAAGCTGAGAAGGTAGTTTTGGCCATGGGCTCACTGTGGACAGAGTAGATTGGACTGAGCCCTGCATTAAAGTGTGATGTGCACCAGCTGCTCTGAAATACAAGGATACTGAGGGGAGTGTTTGTGCCACCTGCCCAAAACTTCTACAGGCACCTAACCAGGGTGCATGACAGGGCTGGTAATGATACAGGCACAAAAGCTCTTTATATATTCAGGGAAGAGAGGGAAGCCATTCCAGAGAGTAATTTGGAATGCCAGACTCCTATTCCAAGGGTTAACAGGATGTGCTCCTGTCTCTTCATCTCAGACCCCAAATGCATTTAACTATACAATTCTGTCAGGAACAAGGAAAGAGGTAGGATCATTGTGTTTGAGACTGAAGCAGGATTGTGCCGGTTTGTGACTCGAGGCTGTAACTATTGGTGATAAAACATTTCAAAGTAGCATTAAAGTTTTTGTGCAATAGAGTTTCAAGCTGCTGAAAATACAATCTGACAAGTCAGTCCTGTATTTCAGAACATAATAATAAATTATAATGAGTAAGTAAGTAAAGACAAATGGTCCCAGCATCTTGTCATGGCTGTATCATAATAAAAAACTTCTAAGCAGAAAAAACCCCTTTATCCTTCCTGTTCTTTTCTGCAGGTTGATTTGCATTACCAATTTAGTATGTTTGTTTATAAGTAGTTACAGTAATATGTCTCGAATCAATTACACTGGATCACTTTTTGGTATTTTAGTCTAGTGTTTATGTGGAATAACCAGCAAATTTCAGATTTTAGGTGCAAGTACAGGAGGAAAACAGTTATGGTTATAAAGGGAGTAGAGGTTTGGCAATTCAGAGAGCTAATGGGTAAACTAGACATTTTTCTTCTTCCCATTTACATTAAAGCATGTTTCTTTGTGTAAGTTTTGAGAATATTTTTAAATACTTGTGCCTTTCTCCATATATAAAGAGTTAATAATGTCCTCAAGGTCTTTGCTAAATGAGGGTTGCAAGTCACAGATGTGATTTGGAACACAAACCAGATAAGGATGTTTTTTAAAGTAGATTTGGAACTTATTTTTTAGATGGCTTACTGATGTGTTTTCCTAACATTGAATATTTAAGTGCAAGTTTCTGATAATGTTTGGATAATGTTTTAAGTTTCTGTGCTCTCCCTTGCTCTCATTTCAGGGAAGCAGTGTATGGGACTTGTGGATCTGGATCGGGCATGGGCTGCAGAAGAACATAACTACTCTGTCCAAGTTATATCTATGGAGCCAGAGAGTTGTTCTCCAAAGAATAATATGTTTGTGGGCATCCCTGCTTAGAGCGTGAAGCTTGCATTCGATTTGAAGCTGAACATAAATCTTCAGCGCGTAATGACATCCAGCAGATAGAGGCAGCACTGGGAGCCAGACATCCCGCATCTTGAACACATTGCCTTCGGAAAGGGAAGCAGCCCCCAAAGTCCTAAAAAGCAAACTGCATGCAGAGCATCACAAATCAACTTGTAATGTGTCATTAAGCAACTTTTGGTTCTCGCACTGAGAAGTTTCTGGATCTAATGACTGTGCATGGAATTATATCCATTTGTAAAAGTTTAGAAAAAACTGGTTTTGTTGAAGGAAAGGTGATTTCCTTTTCAGTAAAGCTGTGTCTTGGCTGCTTGGAAGTTGCATTTGTGGTCAAAACAGCATTTGTGTTCATAAGCAGAGCAGTTATCAGCCAGCAGTGCTGATTACCAGAGGAAAGGAGAAGATGAAATTTATTGTGTTACTGAAGATGGCTGTGCAACAGGTGGTGGCCTGACTTTGCTGAAGAATTCCATACTACTGTAGGAAGATTTTTTAAATAAAAGCTCATCAGAATACTTTGGGCCTCAATCTGTTTATTAAAAATGTATTCTAACTTGCCAATCATATTTTAAAAAGACTTCAAAATTACCTTTAAATATTATGCAAGGATTCTGTAACGAGGCATTTGACATTGGGTTTAAAGAAACCAAACTCCTCATTATCCATTGACCAGAAATTGGGAGCTAGGCATGATGTTAGTGAACAGATACTTCACTGTCTCATGAAGTGTGTTGATTCCCATTCATAAGAAACTTGCTGTCAGAAGAAATATTAAGGAACAGTTCATGTGTCTACATGCATCATCCTCATTGATCTTATGTTCAGCTTAAAATTTGACCAAAGTTGGAACCATTTGAAAAGGTTATTTACAGTCATGCTACTCTAGAATGAAAATAAACATTCTCCTATGCTCAGTTTTCCCCCCTAATTTTAAATCACCTGTTGATACGAACACAACGGAAGATAGCTCCTAATGAGATTTTTACTGCATGTTTAGGGGTTTTACACATCTGTGCATTCTGCCATGTTTTAATTTAAATAATCTGAAGTTTGGAAACTGTGAACATAGCTTCAGGACGTGGCAAACTGAATTACAAATAAATAGGTGTTGGAGCAAAAAAAGCATTCAGAAATATTTTATTCTTCATGAAACTTAGATATCTTTAAGATGTAAATACGTGGGAGTTTCTTTAAATGTGAAAACATGGAAAACTACCCACTTATTTAAAAGCACAGAAGTGAGCAAGTAGGAATGAATTCCTACCTTCAGCCTCAGTTCTTCAGCAGATAATGATGGAATACTTTTTCTGCAACTCTTTGTAGTTACAGGAGTAACTGGAGTTTTGAAGAGTGTATGGCAAATACAAAATACATGGTGATACCGGTTGTCTCCAGGGTTTTCGCCAATACTGGCCCAATGAGAATTCAGTTCTAAGTTAGTGGTATGTCAATCTGAACATTAGTCATGTTAAATTACTTTTCTGGAGTGAGCAAATGTCTCTTTGTGACCTTTTTGTGCCGAAGGAAGAACTCATCAAGGTGAGTGTGTTGGAAACTGTGATGCTGTTTAGAGTAAGGATTTTCACACTGCTCTGCTCCAGGCGGTGGGTAGCAATACGAATGTTTTAATTATGGTGATGTTGAACATTTGGCATGGTCTGATATTATGCAATAATAAAGAGCTTTCAGTAGAGCAAAATTCGATGCTCTTACATACTTTACACTTTCTACAATATCTGTAAATAGTCTGTAATAGTTTTTGGATCTACCTGAAAAGAAGGAACACATTTGGGATGTGCAACAGGGAACATGTGTGCTACTGAATAAAAGATAAAAATGGGTTTTTTTAACAGGAAAAGCCAGTATTTCTTAAAAAGAGAGGAGGAGAAGGAGCCTTATTTGGACAAATGTCCAAGAGGTTATTAGGTGCTTCGGATGGTCAAGAAAAACAGGTAAAGTCATACAAAAATTCAAATACCAATCTCTGTTTCATTTGTTGGCTTTTTTCCCCATTTTTTTAAAGTACCTGTTTTCATGGTAATAACAGTTTCTCACAAGTGTTGCTTACTTGTGACTTAAGTTATTTTGTATCTGCTGCCCCACAAAGAAATAGGCTTCACAGGAAGAAAAGTTTTATAGAAGCAAGGGAGAACACCTGCAAAAGTAGAGCTGTGTTTATATGCATCATGACATCCCATTTTTTCTTGGATGAGCCAAACTATACAAAGTGAGTTTATGACAAATTCTTTCCCCCCCCAAAATCAGGAATGCTTTCATGGCATCTCACAGTATCCATCATCTTGATATCTTACAGGATTAGTGAGACTGCATTCCATTTGTGATACTGGTTTGTGACCTTGTTGATATTGGCATCAATGGGCTCTAGTTTCTTCTCAGGAGAACAGAAATTTTCTCATGTCCAAGGATGGAGTTGTGTTACTATGAATAGTAAAGCATGACTTATACTTCAGGTGAACGGATGCTTATTGAAAACTGAAGAGAAGCAGATGAAAAGAAGTATAAAAATCAAGATTTGCAGCAACAGATAATACCTAATTTAGCACAGATTAAATTGCTAAACTGTGGAATGTCCTAGAAATCTGAACTAAATTATATTAATTTTTAGGTATGTTATTTTGCCTTATGTTTCTGTATATGTAAATGGTATGGAATAGAGACTAGAATTGCCTAAACAAGGTGACTGGACAGTATGGTCCTGGTGAGTGAACAACTGTTGTTCTAGCAGCTTGTTACACAAGAAGCTATCTTGATGTCCAAGGTGCATATCTAAATACTGCTTGTATTTTTCATTTGTCTGACCTGCTGGGACCAGCTATGGGGTGAACAAAATGTTGTCCTAGCACAGTCTTGATTTTCCATTGTCTCGACAGTCTTCTTTTATGTTATCCTTGTAGCCTTTAAAGCTGGAAAAGGTAACCTTATAACAGGAAACAGGTGACCAAGCTGAACTGAGGTCCTATGTGTATTAAAAGTTAGTCATCCATGTGTACATGTATCCTTATTTTTGGTTTTTCACTTTTGTCTTTATCATGTTTGAATATCTGCTTCCTCAGCCATATTTCAAGAGGTCTTAGTACTGCTGTATTTAGGCACAGGTAGCAATAAACAACAGACATTCCTAGAGGGTTCATTGCACCCCCTAATTTTTATGTGGCTTGATCTTAACA
>VZRQ01006546.1:15060-28609 GCA_013397975.1 Machaerirhynchus nigripectus | reverse complement strand
TCGCACAAAGAGATTTTGGGGAACAAAAGGGGGTTTTTTTTTTTTTTTTTTTTTTTTTTTTTTTTTCCTTGGGGAAGAGGGTTTTGAAAAAAAGTGGGTTTTTTCCTTGGAAAAGGACCATTTAAAAAAAACCTTTGGAGGGAAAAAGGGGATTTGGGAAAAAGAGAAGGTGCTCCTTTTTTAAAAAAAATAAGGTATTTTTATTAGAAAAAGGCACTTTTTTGAGAGAAAAAAAGGCTGCTTTTTTTTTTTTTTTAAAGTGAGCTTTTTAAAGAAAAAGCTTTGGGGGAAAAAGGGTGCTTTTTTTTTTTTTTTTGAAAAAACAGGCTTTCTGGAAAAAACAAGTGCTTTTTAAAAAACAAAGTAGCCATTTTTTAAAAGGAAAAATGAAAGGCAGAAAATCGGCTTTAGAGCTCTACAAAGAAATCCTCTATATTCTACAAGAAAAAAAGGGTTTGGGAAAAGAGGGTTTTTTTGGGATATAAGGAGTTTTTTTTGGGAAAAGATGCTTTTCTTGAGAGAAAAAAGACTTTTTCTTGAGGAAAAAAAGGCTCTTTCTTGGGAAAAAAATATTTTTGGGAAAAAAATAGAGTTTTGTTTTAAAAAATACTTTTTCCTGGCAAAAAAAGTCTTTTTGGAGACAAAAAAGTGGGTTTTGGTGAGAAAAAATAAAGCCAAAAAGGTTTTAAGGGGAAAAACCAGGAAAAAAGTGCTTTTTCTTTGAAAAGAAATTTTTTTTGAGCAAAAGGAAACTTTAGGGTAAAATTTTTTTTTGTGGGGAAAAAACCCTTTTTTTGGGAAAAAAATTCTTCTTTCCTTTACAGGCGAAGGGCTTTTTGGAATAAAACTGGTGCTTTGAGGAAAAGAGGTGCTTTTCTGGGGGAAAAATATACCTTTTTTGGAAAGAAAGGCCTTTTTATGATGAAAAAAGGCCACTTTTGGAGGAAAAAAAAGGCTTTTTTTGAGGAAAAATGCCCTTTCTGAGAAAAAGACGCTTTTTGGGGGGTACAAAGGTCGTTTTGGGGGGCAGAATTCTGCCTTTTTCTGAGATCTGGGCTCCAGATCCTTGGTGTCCTGGGGGTCACACTGGACTGGTCCCCAGGTGCCACTGCCCAGCGCCACTGTGTCCTCTCCCTAACAGAGTCCAGGGCTTCCTGTCCCTCCAGGACACCGCGGGACCCCCATCCATCCCCTCCATCCCTTCCACGCACATCCCTGGCTGCAGAGGTCACTGCCACGAACCCAAACGCCCGCCGTGCCCCCAGAGGCCCCCTCCCCATCCCCAGCACCCCCTTCCCAAGCCGGGAATGGTCAGAAAAGCTGTGACCGAGGTTACATAAATATTCCGAGCCGCCTTTGGGGGTTTATTCCATTTATTTGCCATGGATTTGGGTACTTTTCCAAAGGAAATCTCATGCTGACGTGGTCTGGCTGTCCCATCCCGCCCCCCTCAGCTTTTTTGGATGCTCCAAACTGACCTTTTTTGCACAATTTTTTTCTGGTCTTAGAGTATTTTGGGGTTTTGGGTTGGTTTGTTTGTTTGTTTGTTTCTTTTTTGTGATTACCTCTTGTTTTTTCCTCAATTCTTCTGTTTTCTGCTCCCAGAGCAGGAGTTGCAATTTCCATCCACTTGGTGTCAGCTCCGGCCCCAGCATCCGTCCATCTATCCCAAACCACCCCAACCCCACCAGCACGGGCTGTTGTGGGGGATCAGTTCACTTCCCTGCAGTTAAAATCCTCGATTTGCCAGCATTAAAAATGACCAGCTCATGATTATCCTATGGGATCCATATGGGGATTCAGCCCATTTCCCAGCTGGAATCCCACTGGGTGCCAGATCAGCCCTGGGAATCCACTGCCTTGCAGAGCTTTAAACCTGCACCATGGCTGGGTTAACTAAACCCCCCCCGTTAGTTTGGAAATGGATCAAACTCTGGGATAGGGGGGATATCCCGAAACGGAGCCGCTGCTTTTGGGTGTGATGAGAATTTTTTTACTGGTGTGTTTAAAGCAGGATGGGCCGAAAGCTACTGGGGCGTTGAACTCCGGGGAATCTATTTCTCGGAATATTTAGTGCCTGAGGAATTTAGCACTGGGGTATTTAGCTCTGGGGCATTAAACTCCGGGACATTTAGCTCCTGGGAATTTAGTGTTGGGGCATTTAACGTCCAGGGAATTCAGTGACTGGGGAATTTGGCACCGAGGCTTTTGGCTCCAGGGTATTCAGTGTTGTGCATTAAGCACCAGGGCATTTAGCTCCGGGGAATTTAGTGCCTGGAGAATTTGGTGCCTGAGGAATTCAGTGCCTGGGGAATTTGGCATCAGGGAACTTGGCTCTGGGGCATTTAGATCAATGCTTAAAACATTAATGAACTTAGTTCTGGGCCACTTGGTATCGGGGCATCAAACACGGGGGTGTTTAGATCCGCGTTATTTAGGATTGAAGCATTTGACACTGGGGCATTAAACACTGGGGAACTTAGCTCTGGGATATAAACATTTAGTGTTTAGCTCTGGGACATTAAATATCAGGGTGTTCAGCTTAGAATATTTAGGGTTGGGGCATTAAACCTGAGGGTGTTTAGCTCTGGGGTATTTAAGGTTGGGGCATTTGGCACTGGGGCATTGAACACTGGGGTGTTTGTCTCTGGGGTATTAAACACTGGGGTGTTTAGCTCTGGGTCATTAAACACGGGGATGTTTAGCTCTGGGGTATTTAGTGTTGGGTCATGAAACCGTTGGGGTGTTTGGCTCTGGGGTATTTAGTTTTGGGGCATTAAACATTGGGGTGTTTAGTTCTGGGTCATTAAACATGGGGATGTTTAGCTTGGGGGTCTGTAGTGCTAGGGTATTAAAAACTGGGGCATTGCTCTGGGGTATTTGGGGTTGGGGCTTTAAAAGTCAGGGTGTTTAGCTCGGGGGTTTTTTGGTGGTGGGGCATTTAACACTGGAATGTTTAGGGCTGCAGCATTAAACATGAGGGTGTTTAGCTCTGGGGTGTTTAGGGCTGGGGCATTAAATATTGGTGTATTTAACATCCTTACAGGTCCTGTTGCTCCCTGGATGCTGCACTGCAGAACACCCCTTGAGGCCCTACTGAGGCCCCAGAGAGGCCCCAGAGTTCACAGACATGAGGGATTTGCATTTGAGGGATTTTCTCTTGAGGGATTTTCACTTGGACCCAGACTCCCAGAGAAATCCCAGCTCTGGGTTGAGCTGGTCCCTCTCACCCCATGAACTTGCTCCCAGTGCACCCAGTCCAGTCCTTTGGATTTCCTAAGTGCAAATAAACCTTCCCCAGTGGAGTCTGAGCCCGGGAACACCCAGGGAACCATGGAGAGGGGGGGAATGCAGGGGAGGGGGTGGCAATGCCAGGGAGGGGATGGCAATGCCAGGGAGAGAGTGGGAATGCTGAGGAGAGGGTGATGATGTTGGGGAGAGGGTGGCAGCACTGCGGAGAGGGTGGAAGTACTGGGAGAAGGTGGGAGCACTGGAGAGAGGGTGGGAGTGCTGGGGAGAGGATGGAAACGATGGGGAAGGGGTGGGTATGATGTGGAAGGAGTGGCAACGCCAGGGAGAGGGTGGCAGTGCTGAGGAAAGGCTGAAAATTCTGCGCACAGGGCGGGAATGTTGGGGAGAGGGTGCCAATGCCAAGGACAGGGCGGCATCTCTGGACACTGCACTGCTGTCCCCAGGGCC
Organism: Machaerirhynchus nigripectus; assembly: GCA_013397975.1. Lineage (NCBI taxonomy): Eukaryota > Metazoa > Chordata > Aves > Passeriformes > Dicruridae > Machaerirhynchus > Machaerirhynchus nigripectus. The sequence goes on along the minus strand of VZRQ01006546.1, from coordinate 24,910 downwards.
ACGGATCTCCCCCACCGCCTGCTTTTCCCTGGCTGGGGATGCTTAGGATGGTGTTGTCCCAGCACCATCCTTCTTTCTCCTCCTCCTCCTCCCCTGCTACAGCTGGGAAGTGTCCGGCTCCGGTTGCGGCAAATGCAGCGGGTCCAGCAGAGAGCAGTGGTAACACACCGACATCCTGCCACCTCCCTCTTGCCCATCCCGGCCTTTCCAGTAAATCTTAATTTCCCTGGAAAGAGAAAAGTGGAATTTGCCAAAAACATTGGAGCTTAATTAAAAAAAACACCCCAGTTTTCCTGGTGGTGGAGGTGGAATGGGAGCGGACAGGGGTGGCAGAGAGATTTACGGGCTGAATCGAGACTGGTAATTGCAAAGAAAATAAAAAAAACCTCGTAAGAGCAAGAAAAAACCCCTTGTAAAAATAAATTATCAGCTTCTCTATTAAATTATTCTGCCCCACTGGAGCAGGACACCCGTGGCCTTTGATCCTCTGGCTGCCGTCCCGTTCCCAGCCCGTGGGACGGGGCCGAGGGGTCCCGGACAGTAATGGGCCCTGACAGCTTGGAAAAGCGAGACGGGCTCTTCGTTAATGAGCCCTAACGAAGCCAAGGGGCCCGACGAGCCCGGCGGCGGCTTCTGCTGAGCCGGCGGGGCTGGGAGCACCGGGGTGATGCCCCGGCGCGGCGGCGGGGCCCGAGGGGGGCAGGAGGGATGGGATCTGTTGCCTTCCTCCATCCCTCGTTCTTCCAACTGGAAAAAATTCATTGAAGAAAATTTAACAGGAGATGCAGATCAGGGAGTGAGGGCTTGGTGGGCTTCTGCAAATGGGAGGTGAGAAAAAGAGAGGTGAGATCTTGGCTTACTATGAGCTTGCAATGCACCTGCAACAGGCTTGCAACAGGTTTGCAATGGATTTACACAAGGTTGTTGCAATGGGACTGAAACAGGTTTGCAATGGGTTTGCAATTAGTTTACAGTGGATTTCAAACTGGTTTGAAATGGGCTTCAAATGTCCTCAGTGAAAAAGCAAAGAGCTTGCAAAGGGTTTGCAATGGGTCCACAATGGGCTTACAAGGAGCTTACAAGAGGGTTTGCAATGGGCTGCAAGGGGTTTGCAAGGGATTTGCAATGCGCTTGCAATAGGCTTGCATTGATATTGTGAGAAGTTTACAATGGATTTGCAAAAGGTTTGAAATGGGCTTTCAAGGTTCCCCAGGAGTTTGCAGTGGGCCTCCAGGTTTTGCAAGAGGTTTGCAGTAGGCTCACAATGGACTTGAAAGGGATTTGCAAGGGGTTTACAATGGGCTTGCAATGGGCTTACAAGAGGGTTGCAATAGGCCCGTGACTGGCATGCAATGGGCTTGCAAGGAGTTTGCAATTAGCTTGCAACGGGTTTGCAGTTGGTTTGCAATGGAATTGCAAAGGGCTTGCAGTGCCTTCTCTCCACACGGGCACATCCCGGGAATCCGAACCCCAGGGCTGACATTTGTCCCTCACCCTGCGGAGCCTCCCGGCTGTGCTGCTGCCGCTCTCCCAGGGCTGCCTCCGGGTTCAGCCCGTCCCGGGGAAGGATTGATAACTAAACCCCACCCTGGGCCTCGCCCTCTATCACCCTCGCGATTTAAGGAGAAGCAGCTGCCCGGGTGGGACATCAAAGATCCCTCTGGAGCTACGGGAGGGTGGAAAATCCCCGCGGCCGCGGTGAGGACGACCCGAAGGGCTCCGGCTGCGTGGGGCTGTGGTGGTGACGCGCAGGACGGAGCCGTGACGGAAGCCCTGGAGCCTCTGTGTAACTGGAACCAGAAGGGAGGGGAGTCCAGGCTGGGAAATCAGCCGGGAGAGGCTGGGAGCAGCAGGGTTCCTTTGATCCCAGCCTCGCTTCCAGGGTTCCTCCTTCCCTTGCTGCTGGGATTGTGAGGGGCTGGAGACAGGCTTACAACAAGCTTACAACAGGCTTGAAGTCGGCTGGGAATGAGCTTGCAAGGGCCTTACAATGGGCTTGTAATGCATTTACGGGGGGCTTGCAGCAGGCTTGTCAGGGCCTTGTAATAGGTTTGCAATAAGCTTGCAACAGTCTTGCAACGAGGTTACAAGAGGCAGTGGGCAGTGGGCTTGCAATGAGCTTGCGAGGGACTTAAAACAGGCTTGCGATAGGATTACAGTGGGCTTGCAACAGGTTAGCGAGTGGTTTGCAACAGGTTTGCTACAGGCCTGTGATAGCCTTACAATGGGTTTACAATGGGCTTGCAATTGGAGTGGGAGAGAAATTAAAGTAATAAATAAATATGCACGTAAGAGGAGGGAATTATTTGCATCTTTACCGTTTTGGGTGAATTTGATGCTTCTTTCAGGCTCTGTCATGGATTTGTAACAGAGAGCAAGGAAACCACCCCCTACACCTGCCCAGATCATCTCATTCCCAACGTTTATTCCATGAAAATATCAACACAATCCCACCCTGGACCTTGTTGGATGAGCAATCCCACACCAGTTAAACAAATTTACATGGATTTGAGTTGGAGAGCTGCAAATACTCCATATTTCTGGGTTTTTTTCTCCTACTGGGCATACTCTACTGGTGGAATTTCACTTTCCTTTGGAGCTTTTTGCTATTTACAGCAGGGTCTGAGGGTGTTTTTGGTTCCCATTTTGCACTGGGGAGGATGTCCAGTGTCACCCCCTGAAAAAATTACATATATCAAAGCCCAAATTGCAATGGATCAGGGATAGAAATGCCTTTTGCTGGAAACTTGCCTCTTTGCAATCCCAAATCTTGGAGCAAGATGCTGGGATGAAAACCCAGAGGAGGGACCGCTTTGGGACGGGGTTGGAAAAGACATTGCTCAACTGGTCTGAGAAGTTTCCAGCCCATCCCAACCTCTTGGTTTCATCCCTGTGATCCTAAATAGGGGAAGAGTAGTCGGGTTAGAGGATTTCCACCCACGCTGGTGATTCACCCAACCCCACAACCAGTCCAGTCACCCGTGGGTGCGTGGGAACCCCTGGCGTGGGTTTGTACCCTAGGAGAAACCTCCTGGAGAACCTGCTTCTGGTATTTTGAGTTCTCCTAGGAGGGGAAAAGATGTTATCAGGGCTAAATCCTGGGGAACTCATCTAGGTTGCTTCCCTCCAGCCAGGAATGTCCTCGAAATCCACCCAAGGAGGAGAAAATGCAGGGAAACCCTATCCTCTTACAGTAAAATGCTCCTTGCACTTGTTTTGTGATGAGGATATAAAGCTGTAAACCCACCAAATCCTTGGTGGATCAGCATTTTTTTGGGAACCAAATGGATCCATGGGTTTTTCCTGTGGATCCAGGGTGTTTATCCTTCCACACCAGCAGCGAGCAGCGATCCGATGCCTTCTCCATGCTCCTCACCATGGCTTGGAACGTGTGATGATGTTTTGGTGCTGCTGGAGATGCTTCCCAGCCCCTTAGCAGGCTCCTGGGAATCTCCCAGGGAGGTGTTTTACTCAATAAACCACCAAAATTTACAAAAACTCAGTTTTCTTGAGCAGGGAGGAAGTGCTGCTGTTGATTAACAATGAACTGGGACCATTTGAAGCACCCTAAGAATTTGCTTGGCCATCCCGCTTTTGGAATGTGCTGGAGAGCCCCATCCCCTCATTTATCCATCCATAGTTTGGGTGCGATCACCTCCAAAATCTTTGCACACCAAGACTGGCTCTGATGAAGATGCTACAAATGTGACAGGGTTGCCCATTACTGGCAATTTCTCTTCAGTTAACCCCTTGGATGGTGCCACCACCCACGGGAAGGGATCTGCTTGGATCTTGGGAATGCTGGCAAGGATAAACAAACAGGGTGAGCTCAGGGTTACTTATCGTGGGAGCGAGTCAAGCTCTGCATCACCCGGACTGGCAGGGAGTGGATCTGGATTCCGGCAGTCACGGGGTGTTGGGATGTGAGCTGGGCTCTGTGGGCTGTTCAGGCTGGTGTTGCCACCCTGAGGACAAAATTTGCTGGAAACTGGTCTCTTTTGACTGAATATTGAGTCTTGGAATGTGTGACCAAATCCCACAGCTGCCTCCAGCCTGATTCCATGTTGCTTTTGGGGCACAGCTGGTGATTTTGGGGCAAATTAGTACGGCGTCACCTCCAGCTGCTCTACCCACATGCACCTGACCCCAAATAAACACAAAGTCTGGGCTCCCCACTCTCAGAGGGGCATCATGGATGATGCTCTGATGTTCTTCCCATGTGTCCTGTGATGTGGGATGAAGCTGGGACAGGGCAGCTCCAGCCTCCCTAGCCAGATGGTTTTGAGGCACTTTGAGGTCACTGACACAAAATCTTCCACCAGCTCAAACCCTCCTCTTTGCTTTGTCAGTGGTTGTGGGGACCAAGATCTGCCTTGGCTCCTCTGGGATCAACTCTTCTCCTTCACTTTGCCCTGAGCTGAGCTGGTCCTGCTAGAGTTCCTCCTCCAGCTTTGCTTTCCAGCTGATATTGAACCCACATGGGTCACAGAGCGTCCCCACCCTCCTCACGTCGGGTGCAAGCAAGAGCCAGGAATGTGCAAAGTTCCGGAGGAATGGGCATCTCCAACTTGGCCTTATCTGCGTTTGCTCCAGCTCCTCCTTTTCGTGGCTCTGGTTCTCCAGCCCAGCCTTGCTGCTTCTCTTGCAGAACCTTCATCCCCCGCCCTCCCCAAGACCTTCACCTCTTGTTCACACCAAGACCTGCCCAGGTTGGACACGTGATCCCAGGTGAGATCCTATTCCCACCATGGATCCCATGGGGTCACATCCTCCCTCTTTTCTTTCCTGGCCTGTGATTATTTATCTACCCCTTGGCTTCTTCCTTTTCCCACCCTTTGAAAGAGTGTTTTTGCTTCCTTTTGAGTCATCCCGGAGTTCCTGCTCCCAGGTCAAGTGAAATCAGAGAAGGACCACTGCAGGGTCACCAAGATTCCCAAGCCACCACTCGTTGGGAGGTGTGGGGGTGCTGGGCTGCGGGGTGGTGAGGAAGAGGAGGGTGTTCCCAACTGGACAGAGCCAGTCCTGCCTGAAAGTGCCCCATCCCTGGAAGTGCCCAAGGCTGGGCTGGAGCACCCTGGGGCAGTGGAAGGTGTCCCTGCACATGGCAGGGGGTGGGACCAGATGGGCTTTAAGGTCCCTCCCAACCCAAACCAGACTGGGATTCTATTCTAGGAAAATCTGAATTTACCTCAATTCTACACTCCAGAACACCATTTCCATAACATGGGGCAACACAAGCCCTGGAGATGCCCAAATTCCCCCGTTTCCAGCCTCCTTCCCTTCTTTGCGTTTTATAACTGGGGTAACCTCGAACAAAAACGCAGGGAATTATTTCAGCTCAACAGGTCGGAAAGAGGCCAAGAGGCTGGAGGAGCTGTCACGTTGGATTTTCCAGCCCTTTGCACTAGCAGGAGAAATTTAATGTAAATAAACCCCCACTTCCATCCTATGGCACGTCCAACCTCAACGTGGGTCGGAGCGACACCCAGCACCCGCCTCCCAATCCGGCTTGGCATGAAAATCCACGGCAAATGTGTTCCCTGAGGGCTTTTTCCCCCTAAATCCTTCCCGGCAGAGTTTTCTGGGAGGCGATTCAGCATGGATTAACATCCCGGCGTCGGGAATACGTGGAGGGGGAAGATGCCCAATGGTCTGGGTTCACCTTGATATTTCAAATGAAGAAAAAAAAGGGGATTTGGGGGTATTTATGATTTTTGTAGTCCTGGGGAGGGGAGGTTTACATCCCCCAGGCTGAGCTATCCCAGAGATAGCAAATTATATATATAACATATATATCCCATTAAAAATGTAAATTTATTTGTTTTTATATATGAATTTCTATATTAATAAAAGTATAGAAAAATATATAATGTATAAATAATATTTTATAAATCAATATTTATATATTTTTATATATATACACACAGAGAGTGAGGGAGTGTTATATATATACTTTTATAAAATATAAATATATAAATTTACAACCCCTTTTCCCATCAAAGGAGCTGACTTGGAAAAGGAGACTCCAGCCTCAAGCTCAGCTGCCTTCAGCGTAATCCCCCCCAGCTCCTAACAAAGAATAGCCCCATTATTAATTAAACAGTGAAATTAAACTATAGATGCCTGAAAATATTTCCTGCTGGGGCACGTGCCCCCAAATCCCACGGCCAAGTTTGTGGGAATCTCGATCCCTAACACTGCCCTCAATCAGCCCCCTGCTGCTTTTAGGCTCAGTTTTAGGGGTTTTAAGGGGAAATAAGTGTTTGTTCCTGCCTGGAAATCAGAAAGCACGTCCTGGAATGGGAGTGAATGCTAAAAGTACACCCAAATATGAGAAAGAATCTCCAGGAACAGGAGTGAACACTAAAAATCCATCAAAATTTTAATTTTCCAAGGTAAATTGGAGCTTCTAGAGAGCAATAATGAGAAGCTGCAGCCTTTTGAGTTTAAGCAAAGCATTAAACATAAATTAATCCCTTTTTTATCTGTTAAGGTGCCCCCAAACCCCCTTTCTTTCATGGCCAGGGATGCCTCTTGAGGTTTGGATGCAGGAGGCTCCGTGTTTGGAAAAAGGCACCCCAAGTTTGCAAAATGGGGTGGTAAATTTGCAAAAGGAGGTCTCAGGTTTGCAAAAAGGGGCCCCAGACTTGTAAAAAGTCACCCCAGATTTAAGAAAAGGCACCTCAGGATCCAAAAATGAGGTCCCAGGTTCGCAAAAAGGGACCTCAGGTTCAGGAAAAGTCCCCCCAGATTTAAGAAGAGGAGCCCTGATTTCCAGAGGCCCCCCAAATTTAAGAACCGTCCCCAGGTTCCCAGAAATGGGTCCAGGGTTTGCAAAAAGGGGTCCCAGGTTTAAGAAAAGCCCCAAGTTTCAGAAAATGAGCCCCAATTGCCAAAAAACCTCCTCAGGTTTAGGAAAAGGTGCTCCAAGTTCCCAAAATGGGGTTCCCAAAATGGGGTTCCCAAAATATGGTTGCAAAAAGTGGTTTTGATTTGGGCAATGAGGTTCCAGGGTTGCAAAAAGACACCCCAGGTTCCCTAGAAGGGATACCAGATTCCCTAAAAGGGGCCCCAGGTTCCTAAAAAAGGGTCCCAGGATTAAAAAAAAGGAACCCTGATTCACTAAAAGGGCCCCTAAACTTAAGGAAAGTTCCAAGGGTTCCTTAAAAATGATCCCAGGTTCCTGAAAAGGAGTCCCAAGTTTGCAGAAATCCCCCCCAAATTCAAGGAAAGACACCCCAAAATCCCAAGATGGGGCTCAGTGTTTGTACCAATGGGGTCCTGGTTTCCAAAAGTGGTCCCAAATTTCCACAAATGCCCCCCCAGATTTAAGAAAATGCCCTCCAAATTTGCGTGTCGCAGTGCAAGGTTCCCAGATCCTGGATGGAATTCCCACCCTGTCACATGTGGGAACTGCCCTTGAACCCCCAAATGGACATTACCCTTCCCAAAGCTGAGTTTTGGGAAATGATGGAGCTGGCAGCAACCCCCTGGGGCTCAGGGGTGAGATTTCCCTGGATAATCCCTTAATTCCTTGAGCCCTGTGTCCGATCACAGCAAAAACCTGTGGAAAAAGCAGCAAAAATCCCTGTTTGGAGAGAAAAGGTTTTGTCAGGGCTGGTTGTGCCCCAAAATCTGCCTGGTCCCCAAAATTGGAATTTAGGCATTCCTTCCCCAGAGGTAAACAAGTGAAATTGCAGTGGGGGGGATTGTAGGGTGGGATCCCCCAGTGAACCCATTTCTGGGGGTGGGGTCCCACAGGAAAATTATTTCTGAAGGATTAGGATCCCCCCAAAGTTTTTCAGCTCAGAATCCCCCGTTGGGGGTCTCCTTTAGGACTGGGGTTCCCCAAAACAGCAACTTTGCACTCCTGGGACCCCCAAAAGACCCATTTTCAGAGTGGGGGATCCCTGCCAAAAAGATCAGTTTTGGAGTATGGGGTCCCTCAAAAGACCCTTTTTGGCACTCTCGGAGTTCCCCAAAGGACACCATTTTTCCAGCACGGGGTCCCCAACAAGAGCTAATTTTACAGCACTGGGATCCTCCCTAACAAATCCACTTTTGCAGCATGGGGTCCCTCAAGAATCCCAATTTTCACTCTTGGCGTCCCTCAAAAGACCCTTTTTTGCAGTGTCGGGATCCCCCCCCCCAAAAAGTCAATTTTTGCAGCATTTGACCCATTTCTGCATCTCCCCAGGGACTCAGTTTTGCATTCTTAGGGTCCCCCACAAAACCTGTTGTTTTTGGCATCATGAGGTTCCCCAAAATACCCAGTTTGCGGCTCTGAGATCCCCAATAAACCTATTTTGGAGGTGTGGGATCCCCAAAAGACTCATTTTAGCAGCGTGGGATGTCCCAACCAACCAATTTCTCCCCCAGGAGACCCCATTTTCCATCGCAGGGCCCCGCATGAGATTTGGACATTCAGCACCTTTGAGTCTTCCAAAACCTCACTTTCACTTTCCCAGCCCGACATTGCCCAATAAAGCGATTTTTATGGCACTGTGCCCCTCGGTAAACCTGGGGGGATCCCTGCAGAGCTGCATCTCTGCAGCCCCCAGAGCTCTTCAGCCGGCCCAGAGATAAACCCAGCCCAGAGATAAACCCAGCCCAGAGATAAACCCAGCCTAGGGATAAACCCAGCCTAGGGATAAACCCAGCCTAGAGACAAACCCAGCCTCAAATAACCACCCCCCTCCTGTGCCCCCCAAACCCCTTTGTTCTCCGTCCCCCACGGCCCAGGGATCCACTCTGACGTAGTAACCACAACAACAACAACGACAATTAATCAATGATAACTTTAATTATTTGGGAACTGTTTCATATACTGTTTTAAGCAGGTTTTTAAGTGGATTTCACCCCAATATAATTTCACCCCAATAATTTTTTTATTACACTTTGAAGGTAAAATCCCCAGGATTGGAGGTGGCAGATGGAAAAATGCTCCTTTAAAGCTGGATGTCCTGAAAAATGGTTGGGAAAAGGCAAAATTTAGTGTTTTAGTGGCAGAATAAAAGGGAAAAGATAATGAATAATCTGAAAATGAAGGACTAGAGAAGGAAAATGATGCGGAAGTCAAATAGTGTAAAAGGTAATGAAGGGAAGTTAAAATAATGGAAAAAAAACAGGAAAAAAGGAATAAATGCAGGAGGGTAAAAATGGGAATAGGGAGATAAAGAATAGAAAAGTTAAATAATGGGAAAATAAAGCCCAGAAAAGAAGGATAAAACCATATATAATATTAAATCATGTGGATGCAAAAAGAAACTAAAGGAAGGAGAAAAATAATATAAAATAATAAGAAAGGAATAACAAAATAATATAAACCCAAAATAATGCAGAATAAAATTATAATAAACTATTTTGTATTCAAAATACACAAAGTAGTAAAATGGATAAAAAGGGAAAAGAATGGAAATAGAAAATAATATAAAAAGGAGAAAAATATAAAAATGAGAAGAATATAGGAATAAAATAATGGAAAAATAAAAGAATATAAAAATAAAAATAAAGAATATAAATGTAAAAGAATATAAAATACGAATTAANAAAATACAGAAAATAAGTAACATTAAAAACTGAAATAAAACAATCCCAAATCCGAGCACATTAAAACCCGGGGATGTAAAACTGAACCCAATACAAGAATTCCATTAATCGGATTTATTATTTCCCTGACCCCCCCCCGGGCTCCCAGGACATCGCTGTGCCGGGAAGGGAATTCCGGGGAGGGAAGGACTCGGAGCTGGAGCGGATGAGGAGCGCTCACACCTCCTCCTGCTCTTCTTCCTCCTCCTCTTCCTCCTCTTCTTCCTCCTCCTCTTTTCCTCCTTTTCCTCCTCCTCCTCTT
>VZRQ01006517.1:141389-154969 GCA_013397975.1 Machaerirhynchus nigripectus | reverse complement strand
CGGCTGGCGCGGTGCAAGGCTCCGCAGGGCTGCGCGGAGCTGGTGCGGGAGCCGGGCTGCGGGTGCTGCGCGACCTGCGCGCTGCCCCGCGGCACCGCCTGCGGCGTCTACACCGCGCGCTGCGGTGCGGGGCTGCGCTGCTACCCACCCCGCGGCGAGCCCCGGCCCCTCCGCACCCTCATGCACGGCCAGGGCATCTGCACAGACCTGGCCGACGTCGAGGCCATCCAGGAGAGCCTCCAGCCCCCAGGTGAGGCGGCGGAGGGGCGGCAGAGGGTGGGTGCCCAGGGTGGGTACCCTGGGTGGGTGCCTGGGTGTCCTTGTCCCTCACAGGGGCAGTGGCGTAACCCTTGTTGGCACCAACCCACTCTCTGCTCATTCGGCAAGAGCTGGGGCCACAGCACTGGACTCATCAGGGACCTTCCCGTACTGAGAGGGAGCTTATAAAAATGATGAAGAGTGACTTTTACACGGGTAGGTTGTGACAGGGCAAGGGGAAGGATTTTAAACAAAAAAGGGAAGATTTAGATTAGATGTTAGGAGGAAATTTCTCCCTGTGAGGGTGGTGAGGTGTCTGGCACAGGTTGCACAGAATATTTCTGGATGCCCCTCCCTGGAGATGTTTAAGACCAGGTGGGATGGGGCTTGGAGCAACCTCGTGTGGTGGAAGGTGTCCCTGCCCATGGCAGGAGGATGGAACTGGATGGTCTTTAGGGTCCCTTCCAACCCAAACCATTCCTAAGAGGCAGGATGGGATGGGACAGCCCAGGATGGGAGTGCAGGGAGCATGTTCCAGGGAGGGAGCAGAGGTGGGCTGCAGGAGACAAGCAGCTCATGTTTGTGCCATCCTTACCCACTGTGGGCACGGCAGTGTCACAGCCAGTGGCACCACATGTGCTGGAGAGGCCAACCTTCAGGGAGGACTTGTCACCTGCTGTGCCCTGGCTGCGATGTGCCCCTGGACTGTGGGACAGCCCAGTGTCCCACAAGCACCTGCAGCCCTTGGGGACAGATCTCAGCTGCCAGGGAAGCTCCCGTTGTACAGTGACCCCTGCGCTGCCCCTTCCTTGGGATGCTGCTGGCAGATCTGGCTGCACCGCCGGGAGGAAACAGGAAAGAGGCCACGGGGCACCTGCTTCCCTCCAGGCAGGTCCAGCCGGGCACTGTGCGGGAGCTGTGTCTGTCTGTGCCGGACAGGGCAGCGGGGTGCAGGCAGGGCCCGGCTGGAGGAACTGCTGCCGGTGTTCTCTGTCTGCCCTGGGACCCTCTTGCAGGTGGTGATCGTGGCCCCCTGCCACCTGCCTGGTGCTCGGGCAGGATTTGGGGGCTGAGAGCAGAGCTGGCAGTGGGAGCCCACTCCAGAGCTGTGCAAGTTGCGCCATGGGAATGAAGGTGCTCCCAGGGAATGAGTGTGGGGACCTGGTCCATTGGTGGTCCCCCTTTCCCATCCTGCAGGCTGTGACCAGGACCATGTCTCCTGAAGCTGGGGAGTAGCATCCCAGCATGGGCCAATCCACAGGCTGGTCTGGCCTGGCCCTGGGTCCCCATGTGGGGTCACTTGGAGCTCCCTGAGGGGCGGAAGGGACTGGAGCAGTGTCTACCCTTGCCCATCCGGGGGGCTGGATCTCAGTTCCATTCCCTCCTTGCATATCTGAGCCACGGCAGCTCCTCTGGTGTCCCTGTTGCGATGAGTGCCGTTCGTGGATAGGCCCCTCTAGCCACCCCCCTGCAGGGACAGGAGCTGGCTGGCAGTGCTTGGAGCCCCCCTGTCCTGCCTGTCTGTCCTCATCCCACATCCTGCAGGAGCTGTCTGGGCTCCCCGGCCCCGGGCTGCGCCGTGCTGCCAAGCCCTGTTGGTTTTGGCCGTGCCCCGTGTAATGCAACATTTTTTCCCAGAGCCTTTAGGAAAGAGACTTGCATTTTTTCCCTTCCTTCCCGCGGCGTTTTGGCTTGGCTGGAGATGGGTGGGTGACTATGGGAGCCGGGTCGCCCGCCGGGCACTGTGCTGGCCAGCGGCTTCACAGGTAGCAGGATGGGCGAGAGGGCGGTGGAGCCCCTTTGTCCAGGACAGCCCCTCAGGATGTGGGCAGGACACCCACAGCAAACTGCTCGGTGCAGTCCCAGTGGCACATCCCCCCGTGGGTCCCTGACCTGTTCCGCAGCCTGGAGCCAGTGGGAGTGTGGGGCTGGGGGCTGCAGGCTCCCTGGCTCCCGCACAGCCCTGCCTGGTACAGCGAGGGCACGCTGGCATGGTCAGTGCCTCTGATGTGTCCCCTCAGGATCAGCAGAAGGGAGTCAAACGCCTGTTCAGGGGCAGGGGCGTACGGAGCAGGTGCCCCCGGCTGCGCCCGTGGCCCCGGGGCCGAGCGGGTGCCGGCGGCTGGGAAGCGGTTAACGCGCAGCTCGTACAGTAAACACTTTGTCTGGGGGCTCTGTCCGGGGGGCTCCGCATTCCAGGGAAGAGGCTGGGATCAGGGGGCTGGGCTGAGGCTGAGCTTTCTGAGCAGTTGGACATGGCTCCCGGCTCCATAGCCAGGAGGAGCCTCTCTGCTCACCCGGGACCTGTGGCACCCATGGGCCGTGGCTCTCAGGAGGTGAGGGACCGGTGGCTGCCCGCCTGACTCGAGACTGTCTGCTGTGGCCGCGGGTTCGGCCACCTTGTGCTGGACCCTGTTCCTGCCTCCCGCTCCCAGCCCTGCCAGCTCAGGGCTGGCTTTGGGATCCCACTCCTTGGCCAGAGCCCTGTGCGGGGGCCGGCTCCAGGAGGTCCCAGCTGTGGGATTCCATCACAGCCGGTGGCTGGTGGTGGTGGCTGAGCTCGTGTGTGGCAGCCAGGAGGAGGTGAGGACATATTCCCCAGCACACACGATGAGTGATTTAGTGCTGGGTAAATGATTATGTCTGGGAAAACCTGACCCATGGGAGCTGCGTTCATCCCATGTGGTCTCTGTGAGCTGGGACAGATCCTGTTCCCTTTCCATGTGCAGTGACAGGGAGGGATGACGGTGGCTGAGCCATGGCTGGACAGTGCACAGGTGGGGGGACAGGCTGGGTTCAGCCAGGCAAGGCTCAGCCATGTCCCGTCTGTCCCGTGGGATGGGGGTTCATACATGCTTGGGTTTTCCAGGCTGGGTGCTGCTCCTGGCAAGATTCTGGTCCCTCTGGGGAATCACCTGCATCTGTATCCCTCACTCCCTCTCCTGCATCCTGACCTCCCCTCCCTTGGTCCCATGCTGGGCACTGAGGTGGGAGGTGCTCAGCCATGTTTGAGCACGGCAGTGTGTCCTGGGATGGGGACAGGCCAGGCTCCCAGCTGGCATCCCAGGCCAAGGGGCAGTGGGTGCCTGGTGCCTGTGTCCCTGACACCTCCATCTCTGGCTCCCCACGTTCTGCCAGAGCCAGTGCTTGGCAAAATGAGCACGGCCCTCCCAGCACTGGCACCTGCCAAGTCGAGAGCCCAGGAAGCCAAGAGCCAGCACTGCCACGGCCCTGCCAGGACCACCCACAGGTGAGGGTGCTGGGGCTCACTCTGTCTCGTGTCATGTTGGTCACAGTCACGTTGATGTCCCTTCTGGCCTTTGAGGCATATGAGGTCCTTCGTGCTGGGGCTGGTGGCACAGGGGGGAGCGGGGCTGGAGCTGTGGGGGTCAATGACACTTGTCTCTCCCCATGGACACACACACGAGGTCCCAGGGCTTTGCTGGCTGCCCCAGGCTCTGCTCCCGCGGGATCCGCGCGGTGGAGCCGGAGCCCTTCACCGCTCCCTCGGGCTCAGCGCTGTGAATCACAAGTTCGGCACGTGACCAACCTCATTTGCAGCTCCCGTTAATTGAAGGCGATGCTGAATGACTCGTTTGTGTCCCCTGTCCACGGGCCGGGCAGGAATCCTCCTCCTCCCGGGACAGGCGGCTGTTTTATGTGTCCGGCGAGGGCAGCACCCCCTCTCATCCCCTTGGCACCTATTTCCATCCCAAACTGAGCAGAGGGGCTTCCCTTGGCCAAATCGGGATGCCCCTGCCCTCCATCCCTCCAGGGTGGTGGTGCCCGTGCATAGGTGGCAGATTGGGTGGCATCAGGGCAGTCTGGGGCATGGCAGCTCTGGGCTCCACACACGTTGCTTTTCCCAAGTCTTTGTGCTGAGGGTGAGGAGTTTTCTGGCGAGAGGTTCCCTGAGCTGCCGTGTGTCACTCAGCAGGGGGACAGTAACCCCAAGGACAGCAGCGTGGCAGGGAGGGATGCTGGAGCTGCCGTGAGAGCCGGGGACCGGGGGTCCCGAGTGCTGTCAGGAGCCGCCTCGCTGCCCGGAGGCACTGGCGTTTCATGTGACCTTATGAAAATGTTATTGGCATCTGGTTTTATTTAAGCCGGGAGATTTGATGCTCTGGAGGCGGCTGGAGGGGGGAGGAGGGGGGTTTGGCTGTGCCGACGATCGGTGAGGGCTTCCCCTGCGGGGGCAGTGCAGGCAGCGCCGGTGCCTCCCGGTCCTGCCTTTCCCCGGCGTGGGAGCAGCGCCTGGAGGTGCCGGAACTTTGGCGTGGTGGTCCCCACCGGTGCCAAATCTGCCCAGCTCTTCCTGTGTGTCCCCACAGGGATACAGGGGAGGGAAGGAGCATCCCTGCCAGAGCCCCCGAGCCCCCGCCGGGGCTCTGCCACCAGCGCCCGCGTTGCGCCACAGCCTCACGGTTGGTGCCGCCGGGGCTGATGCTGGCACCGCTCTGTGCGGGGTCCTGGAGACTTTGGGTTTGTGTTTCAAATTTCAAGGGCATGAGCTATTTCCTGGAAAAAATGGACAGATTAAGCAAAAAGCAAATAACACCCACGAGGGAGGGGGCTTTGATTGGGGCTTCGCTGTGGACTTTAAACGGGCCCCCAGGAGCTGCGCCAGGAGCCCGGCACTGCAGGGACCGTGGCAAGAGGTGCCGATGGGAGATTACGGCCAGGATGCCGTGGGGATACAATGGGCAGGAAGCTGCGCCTCCGACCCCTCTGCCTGCCTGCGGGAAGGGTCAGTGCCAGGCGTCACCCAGCAGCCTCTGCCCTGGTGCTGTGAGCCCCTGGGTGTGACCTGTGAGCCCCTGGGTGTGACCCCCGACAGTGACCACCCCCTGCCCTAGTTTGGGAAGGCTTTCCTGCTGCCAGCTGCAATATTGATTCGCTTAAGCCCAACCCCAAGATTAACCTCAGCCACTTCCCTGTACAGCCCAGGTGGACTGGAGGGCAAAACACTGCTTGGGCTGTGCCTGACACAGCTCTGAGCACAGGAGGAACCCCGTCTCCTGGGGTGTCCCCCCTCCACAGAGTCTTCCTGGGCCCCACACCAGAGGAACCGGCAGCTTCTTAAAAACTAAAGTCACGCCGAGCACTCGTCTCATGACGCTCTGTCCAGCTGCCAACATCTGGGCCGGCAGCTTGGCTGCGCTCCTGGCGCAGGCGGGGATGCCAAGCGCCGCCTTTTGGGATTGGCCCCGTGGGAGATTAACTTTCTTATTCCAGGAATTTCTTCTTTCATGTCTTGGCGGGGGCCGTGCCCCGCAGCAGAGCACGGCTCCACTCCCGGCCGCAGCGCCCGGTGCCGCCCCGGGCCTGGCAGGGGCTCAGCACCGCCCCGGTGCCCCCACTGCCACTGCAGCTCCTCAGAGGCAGATTTTGGGGGGCACCGGGGGCTTCCTGGGGCTCCTTCTCTGTGTGTCCCAGGCTCAGCTTTCAGGCCTGTAGCTCCCATGGTGTGGGTGAGCACCCGGTGACGCGTGGCTGGCAGGGGCACAGCCAGACCCAGCACACTGGAGCCACTGCCCAGCACTCGCAGAATGCATTTGTGACCCTACAATAACAGACACATGGCAACAAGTTGTTAGCCATGGCTAATGAGTATGAAAAACTCCCAGGAGTCTTTCCCAGTGCTGCAGGGAGCTCAGCCCAGGGCAGTGGCAGGGGCAGGATGGACCCAGGGCTGGGAGCGACGCCTGTGGGGACCAGAGAAGGTGATGTGGGGCCTGCCAGAAACCCCTGCACGTTGTTCCTCAGGGTGCAAGCGGCACTGTGGAATCTGGGGCACCATGGGGGCTCTGCCATCCGCAGGGCTGCCCCGTGGCACTGAGCCCCCTTGGTCTGTGTCTCTGCAGAGAAGGAGGAGATCGACCACCCCAACAACAGCTTCAGCCCCTGCAGCATCCATGACCGCAAGTGCCTGCAGAAGCAGCAGGCGAAGAGGGTCAACAATGGCAACAAGATGCGCAGCAGTGGGAGCCCTCACCACCGCGAGGACACGCGGGTCATGGTGAGCACCGGGAGGGCTGGGGAGGGAAGGGTGGGTGCTCCAGGGTCTCTGGGCCAGGGGCATGTGCCAGCCCTGCAGCCAGCTCAGCCCCGCCTTTCCCCAGGCACAGGGCTCGTGCCAGAGCGAGCTGCACCGGGCGCTGGAGAGGCTGGCGGCCTCGCAGACCCGGACGCACGAGGACCTGTACGTCATCCCCATCCCCAACTGCGACCGCAACGGCAACTTCCACCCCAAGCAGGTAGGATGGGCTCTGACCTATCACGGGGGACTGGGGGGGCCTTTTGTAGAGCCAGGGTGAGGCTGGGAGGGGGACATGGATGGAGGGGACGGTGACAAGGCACGGCAGAGCCTGCCCGGCTCCTGGCTTTGGTTGGAATCACCCTTTGGGTGCTGGGGGCCCTTTGCAAAAGCCCCGGGCTGGGATGAGGGTGGTAAAGCCCCTGCGAGAGCTCCCGGTTGCCAGACAGCCCACAGGAACGAGGCCGTGGGGTCCAGGCTGGGTGTCTTTGACTGAACCCATCCCCACAGTGTCACCCGGCGCTGGACGGGCAGCGGGGCAAGTGCTGGTGCGTGGACCGCAAGACGGGGGTGAAGCTGCCGGGCTTCCTGGAGCTGAAGGGGGACTTGGACTGTCACCAGCTGGCGGACAGCATGTGAGCGTGACCGCGGCGGCCCCGCGCCGTGCAGGGCCAGGACCCCCGCCGGGGCTGCCTAGGAGAGAAGGAGAGGGGACGTGAGTGCCGAGCAGTGCCCCGGTGCCGGGGGACCCTGGGATGCGCCTCGGGTCGCACCGCGCTCTGCGCCACGGGCTGCCCGCGGCACCGCAACCTGCGCCATGACCACTATCAGCCACTGCCAGGGGCCCCGGCACGCGCCAGCGGCACCTCCATCCCACACGGACACAGCTCGGACGATGCTGCCCCGGGGCTGGGGTCGGGCTGCCTGGGTGGAGTGGGTGGGGGGCACTATTGATGCTGCTGCTGCTGCCCCGTGGTACCCCCGGTTTTCAGCCTGGCCCCGCAGGCAGCTTCGGACACCCGGCACCTTGGGCGGTGTGGTGGCAGCACCACATTTGCAGTGCAGTGCCCTCTGTGCCAGACCTCTGCACGGGCAGCAGCAGAAGTGCCTCATCCTGCCCTCCCTGGCAACGAGAGGCTGCCCAGGCAAGGACTGGGGGACCTGGAGAGATCCCCCCACCTGCATCCCCCCCCAAGTGTGTGTGTGTGAAGGGCAGTGTGGCCACACAGAGCAATAAGAGACCTTCCCCCTCCCTGCTTTCCCCCAGCCCCACAGCCCGGGACCTCCTCCCCATGGCCCAGCCCCATCCCGCTCCCTGTGCAGGGACAAAGCCCCCCACCCATCCTGTCTCCCCCCGCTCCATCCTGGGGTGAAGGGAGTTGGGACCCCTAGGCAAGCAGCAGAGTGCCCTCACACGCATTGCAGGGAGGGTGGAGGGATGAGGGATGCCCAGGAAACACATCCCAGGGGAAGACCTTCTTTTGGTTTGATTTTTGTCTTTCTTCCCCTAACTTTTTAGTATTTAAAAAATGTTGTTGGTGGGATCTAAAAAGTGGCTGTGTGGTCCCGAGGCTGGAATTCTCCATCCCCAGGGACCGGGGGCACTGCGGTGATGGCTCCTGTTTTTTCTTCTTGGCCAATGTGACAAAAGTGGGATGGATTCTGGAATGTTTCCATGATGGGATCCGCAGATTTCAGCAGCTCAAAGTTCTTAGCTGAGAAATTGTCACTGGTTTTGTAGCTACTCTTTTTTCCTTCAAGCTGGGTTGGAAATTTTTCACATAAAAATGCCATGGGAAGTGTGCCAAAGACAGAGGGGACTTTCCCAGTCCCCTCCTGACCCACCCTCTGGCTCCGTGGCCTCAGTGGTAGGTTTTGGTTTTCCATGTGGATTTGTCCTGTCCAAGGCCCCCCGCAATGGGAATGAAGTGTTTCAGTTTTAGTGAAACACCCTCTGCCCTCCTGATCCCCTGCCTGCCCCTGTGCCCTGCCGGATCCCTGCCGTCCCTGGCTGCCCGAGGCCCTGCTCACACACAACTTCCAAACTGAGTCAGTTCGCCAGGACAGTCCTCGGTGGGGGGGGGTGTCCCTGCCCCTGCCACCCCTCAGCCCCCCAGAGCCACCGCACCAAGGAAGGGATTCCCGGGGCCAGTCCCCGTGCCAGTGCCCTGCGGCAGCACCACGGCAGGACACAGTGCAGGGGCAGTGCCAGCCCGCTGGCCTCGGCCACTCGGCCCCTGCCCGTGCACGCCAGGGCAGGTCCGGCAGGGCCCTTCCTGCCTCGGGGGTTCCTGGCAGTGCCGAAGCACCAGGGCACATTCTGTGTCCCGCTCCGAGGGCTCCAGCGTTTCGTAGCGTCTCTCCTGTAGTTTAGGGCTGTATTTACACACGACCATGTACCAGCGTCCCCCACCCCCAGCGCGTCCCCTGGCGCCCAAGGGGTTCCTGTCCGTCCCTGCCGGGCCAAGCCCATCCCGTCAGATTCCCGTGTAGCACCGACCTTTTACAGTACACTTGAACCTTTGTATCCTCAAAAAAGGTAATTACTGTATTTAATTTCCTGTTACTGGATGTGTTTCTGTCGAGTGTGTTTTATCATTTATGGCTTTAAATAATGGGAGAGGAGGGAAGCATAGCAGGAGCAAGGGGGCTGCGGGATCCCACTGGGGTGGGGACAGGCTCTGGTCACCACCGCCGCCCAAGGACCTGGTCTCCTGGTCCCACACTGGGTTTGGGGTTCAGCAGCCCTGGAAACCCAGGTGCCCACAAGCCTCAGGAAAAGCTTCACTGAGTAGGGATGGGGTGAGAAACAAATGATTTCTGGCCCCCTCGTGACTCCCAGCTCAGCGTCTCCACCGGTGCCACCAGGAGGATCGTCACCGTCGGCCCTACACAGCGCCACGGAGCAGCGGCGGGGCTGGAGACAGCGCCAGGCTGGGGAGGGGACCCTGGACCGGCTTCAAAGTTCAGGGGTGGACAGGGACAGGCACCGGCTGCTCCAGGGACACGGGCTCGGGGCCAGGCAGTGCCGCCGGCCTTGACGAGCCGCAGCCCGAGGCACATGTGCAGGTGCCTGCTGGTGCCAGGGTGCAGCGGGCACCTCCAGCCCCGCTCGGTGTTTTGGGAGGGTGTCAGGATGCAGACGGGAGATGCCCAGGCACAGGAATTGCGACAGCCGCACACTTCCCGGTCACGGCTTGGCTCTTTCCCAGTGTCTGCAGCCAGTGGTGGCTCCCGGGGCCGGGAGTGCCACCCGGGGCTGGCGCCAGCCCGATGCTCCGGTTACCGGAGCCGCGCGGCCGGCGGTGCTGGCATTGTGCGGACACCCGCGGGACGGGGCCGGAGGCGGCCGCAGCCAAGACAGACAGCCCAGAAATCTGCTGGCACGGCAGATCGGCCACCGGACCAGGGCCAACGCCAGTGCTCCTGGAGCCCGGCCCCTGCCCCGGCCCTCTGCTGATGGCTACCAGGGCTGGCTGCGCTCAGGGGGGCAGCACGACCCCCCCTTAAGCACCGCGTGGAGCCAAAGCCTTTGCCTGTCCCTGTTCCCAATTGCTGATCCTGACCAGCATCACGATAACCACAACAGAGTCCAGCTCTGGGGGTCTCGGACCTGCCCCAGGGTCTCAGGGCCGAGGTCCCACAACCCGAGCTGCCTGTGACCTTGGCGAGCTGCAGCCCCCTGGGTCCCTGCAGCACAATGGGGACACCAGAGGTGCCGGGAGCCCCCAGGGATCAGCTCCGGAGCCCACCCTGCGGTGCTGGGTTGTGGCTGAGCAGAGCTCCCCCCGCAGTCACTCCAGTATCTGTTTTGGGCAGTGCCAAGAACTGCTGCAGCTGGACGGGCTCCACAGCCGGGCTGGAGGAGAGGGACGCTGCCATGGGTGCATCTGTTCAGCTGGTGTGGAGCAGAGCGAGCGGCTCCGTTGCTGCCATCCCTGCGGTGCCTGTGGCAGGATAAATGTTCTGCTGCTTCACTGAAATGACACCTGAGAGGGTTTGTTAACGTGGGGGCCAAAATTAAACCAACGCTGAGGCACCGAGTGAGAACTAAGGCAGAGAACAGTGCAGTGGCCTCGGAGGCGCTTTCTGCTCCGAGCTGCAGCACAAGCTGACCCTTCAGCTGCTGCAGATCATGGCAGCACCGTCTTCCTCGAGGCCCTGCCAATTTACGTCATCTGAGAATCCGGCCCAAATTCAGGCAAGTCATTTCCAAAAACCCGATGTTTCACTGTCATGAAAATGTCACATTTCCCAGCTCTCTGCAATGCTGGGAGGTCGAGCCCGCCCGCAACCCCCCGCTGCGTAAAAGGGCAGGAGAATTTCCCAGTACCAGAAGAAATGTGCTGCTCTGCCATTCCTGCCTGTGGATGCTGCTTGCTCCTTGAGGGAAGCAGGTTTCCAGCAGGACTTAGTGATTTGATACACTTTGATTTGCAAAGCTGCCTCTTTGTGCTGCTCAGGGGGTGATTCCTCCCCCCATTGCCTGCCCCAGACCTCTCCTGCCGCAGCACTGGGGGGTCAGGGCTGAGTCCCCGATGGTGGGAGCTCAGCTCAGCTCAGGTCAGCTCAGCTCGGCTCAGCTCAGCTCAGCTCCATGACCTCCCTCAGCCCAGACACCCCAAGAACAGGGGACCCCATGGCTGGTAGGAACCCCAACCAGAGCATTGGGGTCCTTCAGAGCAGATGGTCCAGCTGAGGGGCAGTGGTTCCATACAGAGCACAGCTCTTGTCCCTCCTAGGCAGCTCTCGTCCCTTGCCCTGGGCAGCCAGTGCCCCACGGAGAGGCTTGGAGGAACATCTCACCCCACCAGAGCTGAAAGTCTTTAGCTGAGACTCCTGATGAGGATGGTGCATACCAAAAAAAGTCTAAATACGGGCTGTTGCCAAAATGCACCCCAGAAGCAGGAGGAGGGGAGCAGGAGAAGCTCAGCAGTGTGTGGGCAGCTGCTGGCCCTGAGCATCCCGGGGTTCTGTCCCTACGGGCCGGGCAGGAGCTGGTGGAGCAGGTCGATGACAAGGGACACTGGCTGCACGGTGTCGTACTCCGCGAACAGGTGACAGAGGTTCTCCGAGTCTGTCTGGCTTTTGGCCACGAACCCAAAGATTCTTTGAGAAAGGAGAGAGGCTTATTCAGTTTGCATCCAGGAACCTGAAGGAATAGGCTGAAACCAGCCCCAGCCACAAAGCCAAATCCCAGTTCCAGCAATTCCACCTTGGCCCGCTCCCCAATCACGTTTCCTTGGAAGCCAAGCAGCCGGGAGGAGCATTTTTGGCAAGGCTTCCCCAGCTGTGAAAAGATTCTTGAGCACAAGGTAGAGCCAGATATAAACTCACTTCCTGAGCCCAGCACAAGTCCCTGGGAAGGCTGTGGGATTTGGACGGGGGGGTTCTGCACGAGGGGATGTGGAGAACGGGGCTCAGCCAAACCTCTCATCCAAACCTACAGGGCAAACCCCACCTAAAGCTTCACCCAGCAGTCCCACACCTCATCCTGCCACCCCAGTAACTTCTATCCTCATTTTTAAACTGATTCTTTGCTGCTCTGCAATGCAGCCGCTTCCCAAAGCAGCACCATTCCCCCGGATTCCAGCCCCCCACTCCATGCGGGAGGTCCCTGCTCTTACCTGGAGGACTTGCAGTACTTCTGCCACCTGGGGGAAGAACAGAATTGGAGTTGCTCAAAGGCTGATGTTTAACTCATTCCATCAGCTGCAAAGCCAAGGGTTATGTTTAGATCCACCCCAGCACGGTGTGCTCAGGGCAGTTTTATGGGATTTGGGATTTGAAGTGGTGCGGAGGCACTGGGAACCACGGGGAAGGGAGCACAGTGGGTGGCTCCAACAGGCACGGCTGCCCAAAACTCACTTTCTGTTCTCAGGATCCATCCCACAGAACCTGATGGCAGCCAAGGGGTAGTGTCGCCTGAAAAACACCCTGGAAGAGCAGAGGGGATGGTTAGGAAAGGGAAGGGCCTGGGCAAGGACACGAATTTGCAAATCCAAGCCCTGCTGTGCTTGTGGGGGAATGAGGGTCTCAGATCATCCCAAAATCCCAACCCTGGGTGCAGCTGGTTCCTGCACCCCACCCCTGCGATGCCGCCCCACACAGCACCGTGTGCTGTAACGAGGGGCCAAGTCCCTCCCTGCATCTCAGCATGGGCTTATCCAACCAGGACAGGTTTTCCTGAGGCTGGGAGGCGAGGAGGGAGGTGCCCCTCCGTGAGCCCCCCTGGGCCACCCCCTCGGTCCATCCTGGGCTCTTACTTCCTCTGGACGTCGGTCAGCGTGACGCCCTGCTCCGTCACCCTGAAGTGCACCAGGGTGGGGGTGGGCAGCGTCTCCAGCTCCAAGGTGCAGGAGATGCCTTTCAGGATGGCCGGGGCTCCCGTCAGCGTCTCCACGTTCACCGAGCTGAGGTACAGGACGTTGCACGCTGCAAGGACAGCGCAGGGCCCGGCTCAGCGCGGATGTGGCATGGGCCAGACCCAGGGCTGGGTCCCAGGGGTCATCCTGCAGATCCCTCACACGGACCCGGGTCAGGTTTGTTTTGACGAAAATTAAAAGATTCGGTGACTCAGAAATTCTTCGCTAATTTAGTTTGGTTTACTTTAATTCTTCGCACTAATTGTTGTAAAAGTCAAAGTATTTAATTTCCCGTTTCTAAATGTCACATTTGCTGGGGTTTTTTTTCTGTTTATTACATATTTCCTTTAATGAAAAGCAGAAATACCCCAAGCCAACGAAGGGCTGAAGGCCAACTGAAAACATGACATTTCAGGCTGATTGAGCTGTTTAAAGGGCTGTTCTGGGTCAAACTAAACTTTCCAGCTTGCCAACTGATTTTTCAGAATTTCCAGCAAAACAAAGCAGTCCCCAGCTCCCCAGCCTGCGTTGTGACCCGTCCATGTGGTCTCCTGCCCTTCATTCCTTGCCTTCACCTGGAGCCCACCCAGGCTGAGGTGCACAGACCCTTCCCCATCCTGCTCTGTCATTCCCACATGTGTCCCATAAGGTCCCTCAGCAATTTACCAGCCCCTGACTGCCCATCCCTCTCCTAAAGCTCTGGCTGTTCCACCCCCACTGAAGCCCATCAGGAGAGAGGCTTAAAAATCAGGAACTGTCAAAAACTGTGAAAACTGGGGGTCTTTTATCAGCCTCATGACCTCAAGAACTGTGTTTTCAAGCATCTTGAGGACCCAAAGTCTCTTTTCCTTAAAAGTATCAGGCTCCCTTGCAGCCCAGGGAAAAATCTGCAGAAATCCTGCGGGTATCTCCAGCCCCAC
>VZRQ01006517.1:116943-141383 GCA_013397975.1 Machaerirhynchus nigripectus | reverse complement strand
GGGGGATGTCACACCAGTGCTCACCACTGCACAGGAGTGACCTGCTGCTGTCACCATGTGCCCAGGGCTCCAGCTCTTGCCAGCCGGGCTGTCCCCAGGGCCAGCAGCTGGCTCCTGTCCTCACCTGCAGTTTTCCTGGCCCGGGACAGAGCGGATTCGGGAGCGCAGTCAGGGCTATCCTCTCCATCAGCGAGATCTGCACAAAGGACAAGCAGGAGCAGTGATGCCACAGGCCAGGCTGTGCTGGTCACCTCTTTGGCCGTTCCTTATCTCACAAGAGGCTCAAAGGCCCAGGACCACTCTAATTGCAGGGATTTAGAGCAGTAATTAACTTAATTGTCCTCCATTTGGCTGTCCTGGCTCTGCTCACCTCTGACCTCCCACTCCTACTTCCCTTGCCCTCTCCCCATCCCCAGGCGAAGGGAGTCACCGCTGTCCCATCCCCAGGTCAGCTCTGCAGGTCCCTGCTCCACCTGCAGCCAGGGGAGCAGCCCCTCGCCGGCCCCCGGGGGGCTCAGCCCCCTCCCCACAGCAGGACCGCGCCCACCCCGCCAGAGCGGTGGGAGGGGCCGCTCAGAGCATCCCATCCCTCCTGTCCCGTCACCTACCTCGGGTGGGGATGCTGAGCCTGCAGGGCAGCGCCAGCGGGGTGATGGAGTGCTGGTAGACGAAGGCAGGGAGGCTCCCTGCAACAAGGACCATGAGTTGGGGGGTGCTGCTGCCTGAAACCCCTTACCCACACAGCTGCAGCCCACAACAGTGTCCCAGGGAGCTCATGTTCCTGCTCTGGAGCCACTACCACGGTCTCACTGCCAGGGAAGTGCGGGCAGGACCAGGGGCTGGGGGGTTCCTGTGCTGGCAGGTGCACAACACATTCACCTGGTCCTGGCTGGGCTTTCCAGGGGCTTTGGAAAAAGCTCCTGGGGCTGCCAGGGCTGCTGTGGGCGACAGCACCGTCCTTACCAAAATACAGCTCCTCACTGGCGCCTTTCAGGTGAACCCCTTTGGGGGAGGACTCGATGAGGAAGTGCCGGATGAGGTCACTGCTCTCCTCGCCTGCAAGAGGGACCATAATCAGCGTCAGCACCGGCCCCAGTGCCACTGTGCCACCCCTGCCCACCCAGAGTCCTGTCCCAGGGCATCACCGGAGCTGATCTGCGCTGCCATCGCGCTGCCAGCCCCCATGAGAGGTGGAATGGGCACCCACAGACTTGCTGCCAGCATCTCCCACACACCAGAGTCCTGCGGCTTCTCATCCAGCTTCAGTTTGAGCAATTTCAGTTAAACCCTTGAAGCAACCCCCCCATTTGCCCCCCCGTACCTGTGTGGCTGCCGGAGGGAGAGCCAGGAACCTTCATGGCCAGTCCGAAGGAGCCCCGGTACGAGGTGCTGTCCCGCACGACGAACGCGCCCGGCTCCTTGTCCATCAGCAGCTGGATCGCTGGCAGAGCACAGGCGGGGGCTCAGCCAAAGGCAACAGGTGGGGCCTCCCCGCGCTGTGCCCTGCTGCTCTGCAGGAACTCGCTCCTGGGCAGCGGCAGGAAAAGCCCTGGAGCGCGTGCCAAGGACACGCACATCCCTCGTGTGTGGCACCAACCGCAGCGGCCCTGCAGTCCCCAGGACACAGCCCCTGCCCAGGCCACGCTGTGTGACAGGCAGGAGAAGCTTTGCTGGATTTGGAGGACACGGAGGGGCCGTGGCAGAGCCCTTGTTTCTGAGCCACCCCCCTCAACTTGTGAGAGGGTCTCTCCACACCCATCGGCCCCCAGCAGGCTTTGGTTTGCCCCCACAGGGACACCGGGGAGCTCCGGGGACAGAACAGAACCCGAGATGGGGTCACACCCGCAGAGCCTTCCCTGCCTCACCTCGGTCCCTGCTGATGCTTGGCTTGAACCAGTATTTCGAGGTGTCCATCACAAACTTCATGGTGGGCTGCCCAGCCCTGGGGAGAGCTGCAAGAGACCACAGGATGTCAAGGCCAGCAGGAACCTGAGGGAGCTCCGCACATGGCAGAGCCCAGCAAAGGCACTTCTCTCTCAGGCTGGCCAGGGCTGAAGGGTTTTCAATCCTTTTGAATCCTTTCCTCCCCACTCAGAATAGCTCATTCTCCATGTAACTGTCTCTCTTGGCAGGCTGTGATGTAGTGCAGAGAGGGTCACATGGAATCCCCTGGCAGTGCCAGCCTGCCCAGCCCTGCACAATCCACTGGACCATGGGGTTTACACCAGGATCTGACCTACACGCCCTCTTGCTATTCCCATAAGGATCCCAATTAAAACCCTCTGCCCCGAGAGCTGCCTCTGCTCATCTCCTCCAGAGAACAATAGCCCCAGTGTTTGCCCTTGAATGAGGGACCTTGTGAACCCTGGTACCTTTTGGTGTCCTCAGAGCAAACAAGAACCCCAACCCCTCCTCCCAACCCTGGGATCTGGGGCTGCAAACAAGCAGGACAGGACAGAATGACGTTTCTCACTCTCAGGTACTATAAATAGGTGCATCTGCGTCTCTTCGAGGGAGCAGAGCATTCCAGCCTGCTGAGCCCATGCCCCAGGACACCGGTGGGCAGAAGGCTGTGGCTAATCCAGGGTCACCAGCCACGAGCTGGAGACCACCTGGACCACAGGGAGACACAGCAAGGAGCTCCAGCAAGGACCTCTCATCCTTTGTGTCTGTAATCCACAGCTAAACCAGAGGGAAAATGGGGTTTGCTCCCCCTTTCCCCGCAGCTTTTGGGGTCTGCAGCTCCCCCCCACCCTGCCCTGTGACTCACTGTCCGAGAGGGAGCTGAGTGTTGGCGCTGACAGCGCGTTGTTCAGGCCGCCGAGCCTCGAGGCCGGGCTGCAGCCAAGCAGGGGGGGCTGTGTGGCAGAGCTGGGGGGGGGTTTGGCCAGCCGGGGGGGGCCATCTCCTTGTTCCAGGCACCCGTTCACCAGCAGCACCGGGATGTCGGCCGCGGAGGTGAGGATGGAGGGGGGGCAGCTGCTGGCCTGGCCCTTCTGGACCAGCAAGGTGCCCGCCCTGGGTTGTGAGGGGCTCTGGCCGAGAGCTTCCCCGGAGTGGGACACGATGCCAGAGGAAGGGGAGCAGGGGCTGCCCAGGGAGCTGCTGGGGGACGGGCAGGCAGCGGCCGAAGCATCCGAGTCCTCGTTGTGGAGCGAGTGGGTGCTGCTGCAGGAGGGAGACAGAGCAGAGATCAGGGGGTTGTTCACACACAGAGACCGCACCAGCCCTGCAGGGCATCACCTCCCAGCCCAAGGAATGAGGGACTGGGGGTACTGCCCTGCGCCCCCTGCACCAGGCACAGGAGGCCTTTACCTGCCCAGGATGTAGCTGGTGTCAGAGCCGGGGCTCGTGGAGAGCTGGGACACCCAGCTGCCCCTCTGCGGGGCTCTCAACACGTGCACGGGCTTCAGCAGGTTGTCAGCGCCCGGGGAGGTGCCGAGGGCCCCGGGGCTGTAGGAGACGGTGTCCGTGTGTCCTGCCAGGCACTGCCGGGGCGCGCCGCTGCTCTCGGATGCTTTGCTACAGCTCAGGGCGGCCGACTGGGGGCTCGAGGGTCCGGGCGGGCTCGAGAAAACCACGCTGTCGCTGGTGCTGTACTTGCCTCCGAGCACCCCTTTTTGGGGCAGGAAGCTGTTGGCCTGGGGGGACCTGGAGAAGGGGGTGCCCGAAGGGCTGGGGGAGCCCTGTGGCAGGTCGGGCCCCGTGGCTCTGCCCGGTGTCAGCTCTATGTACTTGATGTCTGCAGGGAGAGAGAGGGGGTCACGAAGGATCTGGTGTGCAAGCTGGGTTCCACAGCAAAGCTCCGTGAGGAACCTGTGTCTGCTCTTCCTGCTGTGAATTTTGGCTCCCGCTCTGCAGGGCTGGGGCTCCAGCACTTCCCTTTGTTGAGACCCTGTGAGGGCTGATTCCTCACGGATCCCAAGGTGCAGTGACCCCCCCGGTGCTGGCAGGCTCCCAGGGAAGGGGGTTACATGCGGTCACGTCTGGCTGCTCAGACCCCCCTCACCAGCCTTACCCAGCCAGGACCTGCCGAGACCTGCAGCCAGAGGTGGGTGTTCCCTCCAGCAGCTGCTCTGTTTGTACCTGACTCAAGAGAAAAACATCTGGCTGCTCCCCCCGGGATGATGTCAGGTTCGGAGGGTGGCCCTGCACACCCTGGGAGGGGACTGGGCAGAGGAGCAGGGGGACGTCACCTGGCCGCAGGTACAGCTGGACTTCCGTCCACACTGTGGCAGTGAGGCAGAGGAAATCCATGTGGGACAGGGACAGTTACAACACTCCTGGTGCCCACTGCAGGACCAGCCATGCTGGCAGCAAGCACAGAGCCGGGCAGGGGCTGGCTGCTCCCTCCTCCCACCCTGCACAAATCTCTCTAGAGAAGTAACTTCCAAGGCAGTTTCTGTGCCTGTGTCCTGCTGTGGGATTCTTCCTTCTCTTCTCTTCCCATTCAGAGCCGGGCATCTCCAGCCCCTCCACTTGGCATTAGTGACATGGGAACACACCTGACAGAGCATCTCTTGTCCAAGACCCTCAGTGGAACGTCATGGCCAGGACCAGGGGTGCCTGATGCATGCCAGGTCCTGGCTTCCTTGGACAAAGCCAGCATTTCTGGCTGAGCTGGAAGAGGCCTTTTAGCAAGAGACACTCAGAATTGATTTGAGCGCTTGCAGTGATGGCAGATTCATCACATCCCAGGGAAGCTGCTCTGGTGGTTAATCACTCCAGTGCCAGAGTGCACCTCCCTTCCAGTCTGGACGTGCCCAGCTTTGCTTTCAGCGCCTGGTTCTTCCCCGCCATGGAGTTCAGGAAAGTTCCCCTTCTCAACGGGCAGAGGGAAAAACCTTTTCACTGCAGCACAGAAAACTGCTCTGACAACCCTGAGCTCCCTGGCCAGGGTGTGACAGGTCCTGATGGACCTGCTGTGTGGGAGCTGCTGGCCCTGGCTACTGCAAGGAACAACCAGAGCTCTGGGGTGCGGAGCTGGATGAGCAGGAAAAGCACAGGTCTGTACAGAAGTTACTCCCTGAGCCCCTTCTCTGTGCCAATAAATAAGAGATAAACACGGCCAGCCATGAGCACCAGGGAGGCACCGGCTGAGCCAGGAGGGCTGGTGCCTGGTGGGGACAGAGCCAGAGCCCTGCCAGCAGCAGCTCCTCCAGTGCCCGGCCTTGGAGTATCTCCACGGCCCCGTGTCCCGGTATCAGTGCACAAACCCTTGCAGCGAGCTCCTGGCCGGATGCTTTTTGTCAATGTCTCCCCAAAAGGAGAAAGAAATGGGGATTTTAACTCTCCTTTAAAGAACAGACAAGCATCTGTGCACCAGGCTCATGAGGCCTTTTACCTCCTACTTCTCTGCCTTTGCTCCTCTTATCACCTGTGGTTAAACCTCAAATATTTGCTCAAGACCTTGGCAAGTTTTCCAGCACCAAGGAGTGGCAGAAGTGCCGCCATCATGGAGCCCAGATGTCACGCAAGCCGAGATCTGAGATCTCCTTTCTCCTCTCCCCTGGGAATGAGCAGGATCCAGAGGGAGTAATGACTCTCATGAACACGCCTCCTCTGTTGCTGCAGCATTTCATAGAATCACAGATTATGCTGAGTTGGAAGGGACCCATCAGGATCAAGTGCCATGTTTAAAGCTTCCTCATGGTCTCCACTAGGCAAGACAAGAACAGGCCCCTCTCACCTCTCTGGGCACCATCAGTCCCTGCCACCCTCACATCAGGGCACAGGTTGCAGGGCTGGAGCAGGAGGAAGTGAGTGAACAGGGAAGCTGCACTGTGGGAGGAAGTTTGTGTAAAAACCAAGAGCTGTTAAAAGAAAATGAAAGCTGAAGTGAGGCTTTTCCCACTGAACTCATGGCCAGCTTTCCAGAAGTTCAGTTCCACACTTGGAGCCAGGTTCTCCAAACCACTAGCACGTTACCTGCGGAGCTGCTTGGGGCTCCAGCCCCTGAGCGATGCCTGAAGGGGGGCAGTGAACTGGGTCAGGCACCGAGCAGCCTGAGCTGAATCTGCACTTTGTCACGGTATTTTATCTGCAAGGCCACCCTGTCTATCCCGGCGGGAAGCAGGGACACTGTCTGCTCTGGAACTGCCTGGCTCCCCCAGCGCTGCTGCAGGCCGGGACCCTCACACCCACCTCGTCCTTCTCCAGCCCCACCATCCTCGCGTTTGCACGAGGGCTCAGGGAGGACTGAATTTTTTTCTTGCCTTTTACATCCTCACATTTGACCTTCCTTTGGAAAGAATCCTGGGGACAGATTGTCGAGGTACTTCCGTCTGTAAAGACAGGGATGGGCAGTGAGGCTGTTGGGAAGCAGTGAGACTTGAGACACCTGAACCACCCTAGACCTGTCCCGCCAGCAGTGTCAGCTCCCCTTGTGCTGGGGCTGCCCCGTGCACAGGGTGTTGAACACCTAAACGAGCAGAAGAGCCCAGGCAGGAATACTTGGATCAGGAGCAGCTCACAGATCAGAGCTTGGATTGCAGGGATGGCAGGGAGGAGTTGCACAAGGGTTCACACAAGGCACTCGTGAGCAGAGACGGGGCTGGTATGTGCTGCTGGTGCCTTGCCTATGCCAGGTATGCTGCCCGAGGAGTGCACAAGCCCTGGAAAAAGAATTTCCCTGGCAAAAGAATTGGGAACACTTAAATGGGATGGTTGTGCAACACTCGATACCTTAGCCCAGGGCTCTGGAAATCTGGCTGCAAATCCATGTGCTCCCACAGGTCAAGTGTGACCCTGGGAAAGGCTCTGCTGCCCTTGAGGGAAGCAGGGTCCTCACATGGCACCCAGAGCCCAAGGCCAGTCGCTGGTGGTGACAACTGGGATTATAAGTTTTCCAAGAGCTGCAAGTCCCATTTGCAATGAGAATTATTTTCTCCAAACACAGGGAAACAAATATCAGGTAGAACTAAAGGCAGTTTTCCCCGTTTCCTCCTGGATCCCTTTGAGCTGGCTGGACAGGAGACATGTCAACAGTGATCAGACCAGGGCCGTGGAAGCACCGGAGTCAGACAGAGCTCGGGTAGGCAGCCCGTCCTGCTCCTTCCTGTGGAGCCCTGACGTCAGGAAACAGTCCCCCACGCTGATCCCACTGGGGACAGTGAGGAATGTCCCTGATGCCCGTTTCCAGCCTTCCCCAGGACCTTGTGTGGCTGAGTTGGACAGGTGTGTGCCCTGACCCCCTGACCCCTCTGTCCCAGGCTCTGGCAGAAGGTTTTCACCAGACGGGAACCTTGCTGGCTCCTCAGCCCGAGCGCTGCCTTTGCCTCACCTATTGCCTCCGGGTCCTGCTTCTTGGTGGCCGCAGCGTCACCCTGAGCAGCAGGCTGGGCTGCGTCCTTCACCGGCCTGCACGGCAGCGGCTGGAAGGTCGGGTCGATTTCTAGGATCATCTGGTTGAGAGTCTCTATGGTTATGTCCAGGGAGGGAGACATCGGCTGAGCCTCGGGATCTGTGCTGGTGTTCTCCTCCTCCTTCAGCTGGCACGGGGCAGGCGGTCTCTCCAAGGAGGAATTCTGCTGCCCCTTCCCCTGCGTGTGAGCAGCCACGTGCTCCGACACGGGCTGGGCTCCGAACGCTCTCCCGCCAGGCAGCAGGCGAGCCTTGGGGTGCACCATGGAGTGGGGGTCAGTCCAGGCCTCCGTGGAGTAGTAGATGCACTTGCCTGGATACCCCGCTGGGTGCAGGCTCTTGCGTTCCTCCGGCGAGGAAATACACACAGTCTGCCCAACACGCAGCACGTGGGATTCTATGACCTGTGACATGGTTTGGTTTTCCAGTTTCACAGCTCAGAGGCCAAGGGAAACCTCCTCCTTCTCCTCCTCCTCGCCTCCTTCCTCCACCAGGGACCTCCGACCCCGTCTTCAATGCAGTCTCCAGCAGAATAAGAATCTGAGGAATGCAGAGAGGAGCGGTTACACAGGCATGCCCCGGGCAGGAGCAGACTGCAGCGGAAAAGTCTATAAAAACGGGGATTTGGAGTGAAAGCCGGAATTCAGCTCGTATGAAAACAAGTCACCCTGTCCTGCTTTCCCACCCCCTCCAGCCTCTGCTCCCGGTGCCACAGCAGCAGCCGGGCAAGCACAGGAAAGACGCATTGGCAACAGCTTTTCAGGATGCTAAGGCCTAAAATGGAATCCTGCTTTTATTTGCTAATTTTCTGGATTAAGAACGAAATGAAGGTTCTGACAGCCTTCCCATGGGACCCTGGCCCTGGGGAGCCATCCAAGGGCAGCCAGCAAGCCTGGAACCCTGCAGGGCAGAGAGCCGGAGCTGCCTGCCAGGGCAGCGTCCTGCAAGTGGGTGTACAGCTAATCCAGGATTTTATTTTCCTGGTACAACGCAAGTCTGGAAGCCTGTGGACGTGGCTGCAGCCTCAGTCATGGTGCTGCTCGAGGAATCTGAGTGCAGATACGTTTTGAATGCTCCCTGGCTTTGCTTTAGGCAGAAAGTACTTTTTTATTCCCCGTTATAAACCCCTATGGCATGAGGTCAGCTTCCCTTTGGGGTCTGGGAAAAAGGGCCATGGGACACTGTTTGGAGGTGAGGAAGTTGTCCTGCTGCATCAGCAATCAAGTGAGGTTCCCCCAGCTGCTGCTCCCCTCCTGCTTGGCAGGAGCTGTCCCTCAGCAACACGCTGCCCCCGAACACAGAGGGACCCTCACTGCTTGGGCTTGGGATGAGGACGACAACCCCGTCCCCCTCTGTACCCGCTGTGGCAGCCAAGCCCGGCCTCTCCGTGCTGGGGACATCCAGGCCCAGCACGTTCCCTGTGTCGGCACCACACCATCCTCTGTGGTCCCTGGGGAGGGCAGCACTGGTGGGGACCACGGGGTATCCAGAGCCAAAGGTTTGCTGGCAGGAGTTAATCCCACGGCTCAGGGCTCCCTCTCCACATCCTGTGCGGATTTGGTGTGTGACACTCACAAACGGAGGGGCACACTTCATAAAATATTTGTCCTGTCCTGCACCAGTCTCCAGTGAGGGACTTATTTACTCGCTTATCCTGGGCTGATTAACGATGGAGTCACAGGATTAGGAGCGAGACACGTTGCTCCGAGGCAGCCAGTCCCTCAGCCCCGTGGGCGCGGGCAGGAGCTGGGCTGGTGCCCTGCGTCACTGTCTGTAATCAGTGACTAATTGCCCTGCCAGGTGTTGAGAGCAGGTATGGAGTGTGGCTCAAAACAGGGCAGCTGTGCCCTGGGTGAGTTATATAACCCTGGAGAAGCCCCACATCTTGCTGGAGAGACACCGGGGATACCCTGGGCTCGTGAAGCGTAGGGAAGTAGAAGCAAAACATCGCTGCTGCTGTCTGCTGCTGCTGCTGTCAGCACCCGGCCCCGGGCGAGTCACGGCAGGTAAAGCCCTCTCCGGGGCTTCCGAGAGCACGGAGGGCTGCAGGAGTGAATAAATACCTCAGCTCCATCTGCCTTCCTGCCAGCCCGGCCCCCGCGGTGTCTCCTGAGCCTCAGAGAGGTTTTAATTACAGGACTGGCATAGGAATGGCTTGGGAGCAGGGCTGTGCTGCAGGAAGGGAAGCACCTCTGGAGCTGAATTAGACAGGTCCAAGGCACCTCTGAATTGTTGCTAATTAATCCTAGAAGTGGGAACCTCTGGGAATATGGGGCTGTGCTGTTGGAGCCAGGTCTGCCCCAGTTCCCAGAGGAGATGGGCTGAGCCTGGAGCTGGTTATCCCTATGGAGAACCAGCTGTGAAGGGACCTGTCAGACACTGGGGGGCAGGTGGGTGAGGGGCTGCAGGGAGTGGGGCCCCTCCTCTGACTGCAGCAGTGCCACAGCCCGCAGTGCCCTCCTCGCTGGCTGTGCCATGGCCAGCGCCAGCACGTGGCTCTTCCTTGGCATCTCCAGACCCCAGCCCCATGGCACAGCGGATACAGGAGCAGGCTGGGACCCAGCCCCCCTTTCCCACAGCAGCTGGCCTGGCCGTGCCAGGACTCTGCCCAAAAAATGCTTGTCACCTCCAGTCGGGCCACAGCACTGGGGAGTGGTCAGAGCCCAGGTCGGCAGATGTCCACACCTTGGGAAACCACCCAAGGTCTCCTGCCTTGGGGCACCGTGTGCCACAACACCACTGGCTCTGCGTGAGGAGTGCAGTGCAGTACAAGGCTCGGAGGGAGCGTTTGTTAAATATAAAAAGAAGAGTCATTCCAGGTCAAAAACACAAGCGAGATGGAGTGAAAATTGGATTCTCCCCTGGGGAGAAGAACTGCCTGGCTCCAGTCAGCATCCACAAGACAAGGCTGGTTTTAATTTAAGTAGGTACAGAAATAACGTGCAGGATGCATGAACCAGGGCTGTCGGGGCTTCCAGGAGCATGCACGCAACAGCTTCCCTCCTTTCTTGTACTCCTGCCCTGAGTTTTTGATCTTTCTCATGTCTGATGCTGCCAGAATTAGCCTCCAAACCTCATTTCTCCTCCCTTCCCTTCTCTGGGTTGAAGTGAAAGGTCTCCCAGGCTCCTCACAGGAATTTTGAGCCTCAGCTGCGGGCTCTTCTGCTTGGAGGAGCAAAGGAGAAGGGCTGAGGTGAAGGAGGGGAACCACAGGGTGGCTGCTGGCCACCAGCATGGCACAGCTGTGGGATGGGCAAATGCTGCCCACACACATCAGCACTTCCAAGAGCCACTGGGAATGGCAGTGTCCCCATGCACAGGCCCAACGAGGGCTGGGCAGGGTCTGGCTGTGCCCCTCAGGCAGGGGAGAGAGGCCAGGCCATGGGCACAGGTATGAGCCTGTATCCCACACATCCCCACCGTGCCGTGAGCGATGCCCTGGGCTCCGTGGCAGCAGCAGAATGAGCTCTGTGACAATCAGGGCAGCCCTGGCAGAGGGAACTCCAACACTGCAGCCATGCCTGGCCAGCCTGGTTCAGCCAGGGCTGGGAGATCTACTGGCTGTATGGAAATTCTGGGGAAGGAGCTCTAAGCTGTCTCAGCTAAGCCAAGGCTAGCACAGAAAGAGATGGAAATAAGCTGGCACAAACACACCCAGACTGGAAATTACAGAGTTTCTGCTGCTGGAAGCAGACTGTGGAACACAACTCTCCCTAAGCTGAAGGGGACAAGTCACAGATTTCAGATGCAGATGGACACTCAGAAGTGTCCTCAGTGAGGGAGCTGCCTGCTGTAGCAGGAGACCCAGCGTGTGGGGCTGGAGCTGCAGCTCAGCCCGGTAACCCCAGTTCTGCTCCAGCCCAGCTTGGCAGGCAGCTTCCCCCCGGCAGGAAAAGGAGCTGGGCTCGGGGTGTCAGGCCCGGGACTGGAGCACCCGCGTGGGGCAGGAGCGGGGTGCCGGGTTTGGAGGGCTGCAGGGCGCTCCTGGGCGCGGCCGGGAGAAGCCGGGTGCCCTGGAGCCAGGGCTGTGCCGGCACACCCCGGCTGTTCGATAACCGCCCGCCCTTCCCAAACCCGCCGGGCACGGCTCAGACCCGCGACGCCACACGGGCCGGGCCCGGGGATCCACGCAGAGCAAAGTCCCGCCTGCTTCGTCTGCGGGAGCTCAGGGAGCCCGGTGGGACCCCCCAGCCCCGGCGCTGGCTCTGCCCTGGCACCAGCTCGGGCAGGGTGAGGGCAGAGCTGGCAGCGCTGCCCTGCAGCACCGCCGGCAGCTGCACGCTGGGTGTCCCAGCGCGGTTATTCGGAGCCCAGACATACGAGCCGGGACACAGCCTCGCTCCCTGTCTGCGCAGACCCCAAAACAGCTCAGCCAGCTGCCAAGTCTGGTTGTTTTTCCTTGCAACGTGAGCCCTGGGAGCCTCCTGATGACAAGCGTGTTACACATCCCCTCGCCAGGAAGGGCAGAGGGAACTGCTGGGACACCCAGGATTTCCAGAGCTCATTACACACAGTTTAATCACTGCGAGGGCTGCGGGCGGCTTGCCTGGATTAGAGGGGCGTGCTGAGGGGGTTGAGGGAAAAGAGTTCCCATGGTTATGCCGTGTTTTCCCTGCAGAGCAGGGAGAGCCGCGGTATCACATGGCGGATATTAATACAGCCCAGCTCCGGGGGGTTCCAGCACCTGGTGCCCGAGGAGGGGCTGCCCTCCCACGCCGGGGGAGAAGGTTTGCCTGTCGGAGCCCCCTCCCTCGCTCAGACACGAGCAATTGGGAATCTCAGCAGCAAGAAGAAGAAGCGTTTATGAAACCCCAGACAGCATCTTGGTGTCTGACCAGCCTCCGGAGCCGCAGGACGGGGCAGCACCCGCGTGACCAGTGCCAGAGCAGGATGTTTTGGTGGGGCAGCGAGAAACCCTCCAGTGCAAGCCGAGAGCCCCTTCAGCAGGAGCCACCCCCCGCCCCCCCACACCAATGTGCTGCTTGTTTAGCAACATCTCAGACTTCTGGAAGGGTCTCCAGGGTTTTGGAAGAGGCGGGTTATTAGGAATGTTGAAATCGCTGCTCCAGCAGCTCCCCCTCCCACTGCCTTACAGCCTTTTCCTCTCCCGGGACAGCTCTTTCCCCTCTGGCAAGAGCTTCTCTGGGTACAAGATCAGCACAGAGCCTGGTCACCGTTTCCAAGAGAGGTCCCAGCACAGGCAGGAGAAGTTTCCCCTCCCCTCTTTGTGGGTGAGCAGTTGACATGGGAGGCTCAGGGACAAGAGTGTCTTTAGAACAGGGTGTCTGTCTAAAAATAGGCTAAATTAGCAAACCCTAAGAATGCCTGAGATGAGTTACAGGAACAGACACTAACAAGCTCCTCGGAGCACCAGCCAGGATATTTCTTCTCTGAGACCATGGGAACATCTCCCTCCAGCCCTTGTGGGACTCACTAGGCAGCATTAGACAGAGGAATCTGCAGCATAAGAGGCTGTTTCCCTGCATTTCAGGGGTGCCAGGGGGAGGGAGAGGATGGGAACTGCTGCACGGGGGGCTCTGCACACTGCAGGTGTTTCAGAAGGGCCCTGAACATCTGTGCTGGCCTGGGCACATCCCCTGCAGTGCACAAGAGGCCTTGAAACCTCCTGAAACACCAGAACATGCTTCAAGCTCTTCCCTTGGGTCCAAGCAGTAGAGGTGGGACTAGGTTCTTTTCCTCCACTCCTCAGACTCCATTTTCCTCCCAATACATCCACCTACACCAGCCCCAGATCTGAGCGCTCCCACCTGGAGCCCTGGCTGCACACCTTCTATGCCATCCTCCTGATGCTCCCTCTCCTCCAACACAAGGATGGAGGCCCAAAACCTGGTTCTGGTTTCGCAGCATTTTTGTTACCAACCCCATTCCCAGCGCTTTCACCTCCCTGGCTGTCTGTGGCTTGAGAAGGTTCAGTGGTACCACAACACCCTGAGTAACTCAGAGCCCCACACAAACCTCTGCCTCAGCCACTGACACTTCTGCTCCCACGTGGCATTTTATTGCCTTGAACTCTCCACAATTCCCACACCACAGCCTCCCACGGGGAGGAAGGAGACACTGGAACACACGATCCCAGCCACGTCACCTCGGCTGAGCTCGCTTGAGGCAGTGGAGGAAACATGCACTTGGACACATGCACAGACAACAAACACCACTGGAAATCTCAAATAGGCTTCAAAAGGGTAAGAAAGGTAATTGCTCGTGTCATAAACCCCATGGACTGCTGAGAAAACCTCAGAACCTTAGCCGGAGCAATATGCATAATTCCCCACCATTGCTCCCAGCATTATCCAGCAGCCTTCCCCACCCTGGATCTCCACCACTTGGTCTCTGCCCAGCGGCAGCACTGCTGGGGCAGGAACAACCACGTCTTGGCTTATTTGAGATCCTGCAGCAGGTTCCTCCCAAGGCACAAGAATAATCCCCAGCTAAATGCAAAGCAGCCGCAAGAAGAGCAGTGGAAGGTAAGAACTGATACGAACTGCAGGCAGCATTAGCAAGAGAACTGGAAGGAAAAAAGGACTTGGAAGAGGCATGGCAAAGGCAGAGATGGCCCTGGGAATCAGCACTCGGAGGTACCTGGGCTGCAGCAGCTCGTCCCCACTCCTGCGCGGCTCCGCTGCAGCACCTCCAGCACCTGGAGCTCATAAACCACAAGGGTGGGTCTGTGCAAGGAGCGGGTTCTCTGGGAGCTTGGTTTTAACGGGAGCCCGGTCCCTCCCACCTGGGCCGAGTTTCGCCGCCCCTCCGTGCCCCGCAGGTGTGGTGCGAGAGGGAAGACCCAGACGCCGGGTTTGGGGTAGGAGCCGGGGCAGCGCAGGGCTGGCGAGGGGCCAGGCTGCGCTCGGAGCAGCCGGCACGGCAGGGCTGGAGGCAGAGAGCTGCCAGCCAGGGACGCCTTGCAGCTGGAGAAGAGCAAGGTAACCTGCTCGGGGCAGGTGAGGAGTCGGTGCTACGGCTGCCAAGGACCGTGCCTGCCCCTGCATCCCCCGGGCAGCAGCAGCCCCCGCCCAGCCCTCAGCCGTGGCACTGTCGGTGGGGCAGGGCTGATGGGGACTGTGCCTCAGCCTCCCTGAACCTCGGCTGTCAGCTGTGACAATGAATGAAGAGGGAACAACAAGCACAGACTTCTCTCCAGCTGGAGCATCGGAGCTGAGTTCCTGCTGCTTCTTTCCAGAGGTGCCAGCTCCTCCTGAGTGCTGCAGCCACCACAGACCCATTTCTGGGAGCAGCGGTAGGCGAGGGGACGGCCTGTCCTGTGTCACTGCCTCGTGGCAAAGGTGCTGCCTTAAGGAGGGAGACTGGTTCAAAGGGAAAGATGTTATCATCAGTCTGGTTAAAGGGCATCTGTTGCCTTCCAAGGGTCTGCCCACGCCGTCATCCCTGGGCTGTTATCCCCGGTATATTACAGGGAGAAGACTGAAAAATATTTTGAAAGGTAACCATGTCTCTAACACGCGTTTGCAGCGTCCAGCCCAGAGCAGACAGGCCTGACTGCTGCACTCAGCATTCCCACATCGGGATCAGGGGATAATAAATAACCCCCAAGCATCCTTCTGGATTGCAGTACGTTTTGGCTCAAGGGTTTCTTCCAGTGTCAGTGGGCACAGAGCCACGGAGCAACCTTTAAAACCATGTCCCTGAAATATCCTTTTTCAGGGAAACTGCCTATTCTGCTGCCCATAAATGCCTTGGGCTCATTGTGGTGTTGCCACACTGTGAAGGGACACTTTGAAACATCTGATTTTATCAGGAAATAAGCCATATAAACTCCCTGCCTCGAATTCCTTCATCTCACTTTACAATCTTTCCAACGTTTCATTTATTACCAGCCATTGTTTTTTCCTGTCCTTACATCCCTGGGCAAACAGTTTGACATGGCCAGCACAGCCCCTTTCCATCTGTGATGGCTGTGGGATTGCAGTGGGAGTGATTTCCTGGCAGCTTTCCTTTTCCTGGCCGGTAAAATTCACCTGGATGAGGTCCTCGACAGATGGAATTTCTAACCTGGAGGACGTTCAGTGTCACACACACATCAGCCTGACTCCAGCTGGAGGGAGCCACGAGGAGTAACGCTGGGGAACCAGGACCTGCGCTGGGTCCCTCAAGCTGAGCATCTTCTCTCTCCTGGAGTGCTCAGGTGCTTGTAAAGGCAGGGAAGCACCAGGGCTGTGGGGAGAGGAAGGGTTTGGCAGTAGAACGAGGTGTCTCCATGCTCTTGTCCCATTGTTTGGAGCCAGCTCTGAGCACACACAGGCGTAGACTCTGTTCAGAGCCCTGGGAAGCTCAGCAGGATAAAATCTGTTGAGGGCTAAGCACCTCCTTTGGAAAAATCACCCCAAAGTGGCCCTGTGCTGTGCCACCCCATCCCAGTGCCCAGCTCCAGCCAGCACCTGGCTCGCCTGGTGGGATTGGATGGGATTCACCTGTGGAGCCAGAGCGGCCTCCCCGAAGGAAGGCGCTGACACCTCCACTGTCACCTCCCACTGCCACCTTCTGCTGACATCGACATGCTCAGCTACCCAGAGATCAGCGCAAAGCTGCTTGCTGTGTGTTCACATCCCGTGCTGGCCCCAGGCTGAAGAGGCCTCTGTGTCCTGGAGTGATGCAATTCAGCGTCAAGGCAGTGGGGTGTTACTGCTATTGGCACTTAGGAAGCCAAATTGCAATTCTTGTGCTGCTCTAACGTTGCTTTTCTGTCTTTTCTCTCTGCTTTTCCGTCTGCGTTGTGCAAGGCATGAGGAGATGGCCTGGGGGAGCAGCTGCTATAGAAAATGGTTTGTTTGTAGCAGGGCTGTCAAACTCCTCCCCAGTGCTGAAAAAATGCAGAGATATCGCAAGACCCCACAGAAAAAAATGTCATTTACCTCTGGCTTTGACTTTGCTGGTTCTGCAGTGAGGCCAAGGAGTTCAGTGGCTCTTTGGCCAAGCTGTTACATTTTCTTTGTGCTCTCTGCATCCACAGAAGATCAGCAGGGAAAAATTAATGGGGTGCAGAGAGGGTTGTCCACACAGCAGGGCGTTTTTCCCTGGCCCTGAATCTGTGTCACACAGGTGTAAAAATCTCACATCAGGGCTGTTACCCCCATTAGAACCCAGGTTACACTGAATTTACTGCAAAGGTTTTGGATTGAAGCAGCAATGCCTGTGAGAACTACACGCTGCTCACCTGTGCAGGTGAAGTTACCCTGCAGTGAAAACCCCACCAGGAACAAGCCTCTGCATCGTCCTGGATTTTCCCACCTCGAAGGCCCTTAACATTATTAACAAACAACATATCCCTAAACTTTGTAAATGGTGATAGAGGTGTGGAGGTGGGCAAGACCATGGTAGCACATCTCCTCTGAGGTGGAACGGGGTGGTCGGCAGTGAGTTAATGCTGCTTTTCTGTTCCCAGGAGAAAACAGGGAAATGAGAAGGAGTGAGACTGACTGGGGGAGAGCACTCTGCTCACAGCTGGAGATGGCCAAGGAAAACTGGAGCGGCCACAGGACAGGCTGGAGGAAGAACAAGAGAGGCAGAGAAGCCACAGAGTCCCTCCTGCAGGGTTGCAAATGTGTGGTTCCTTGTTTCTGGGATTTGAGCAAAATAAATGCCCAGACACCCATGAGGGACCCAACATAAAAGAACATTTTCAGAGGAACAAATATTGGTTATGAATAAGACTTGGGAGTGCTTCCCTGGAATGCACCTGTGCAAACGAGGAGAAAAGGATGAAACATCCCTCTCTTTGTCACCTCTGCTTGGAACTGAGGGCTTGGTTCCTGTGTGAGGTGAGGTGATCCACAGAGTGGCTCCAGGGGCTGCAGGATGTGGAGGGCAAGGTGGGAGGCCTTGGGGCTGAGATGTTTGGGCCACACAGAAGGGCTGGGACAAGGGATTGTCCTCCAGGTCCTTCTTCACCGCGGGAACCCCTCTCGGCAGCGTCCGTGGCAGAACCCTCTGTGACCCCTCTGCTGGTGCCTCCTCTGCCTCTTCTTTCCTTGGCTAAACCCAACCTGTCTGTGCAGAGCAGATTTCTCCAGGCATGGCCCTACCCAGGACCTGCTCATAAAGGACAAACTATTAACCCGACAGCTAAAAAAAGAACAAATAAAATGCATGAGTTGGCCCAAGCAGCTGCTCTGCCCTGTGTCCTGAGTTGCCACTGACACCTACTCCCTCCTGCTACCAGCTCTGGAAAACCTTCCAGGAGTCTGACACAGATGAAGTGAAGCGACACCATGTCCAGCACTTCAGAAGTGTCATGGGAAGTTGACCGAGCAGTAACTCTGGGCAGGAAGCAGACTGCTTCTATCTTCCTCCCTCCTCCTCTTCTCCTCACTCCTCCATAGTTCCTCCTTCCTCTGGAGCCTTCGAAAATGAAGAAAACACGTAAAGTGCTGCAATACCTGCCTGAAAAATCCACAAAGGGCTGCGGCATTCCGGGGACTGATGGCACAGCTGGTACAAGCAGAGCAGGTCTGGGCGGCTCCCTCTGAGGGGTTCCTGACCTGCCTTGTACCCGACCAGAGGCACGGGGCAGGGGACAAGATCCCAAAGGTCTGGGACTGGGTCCCGTTGCCACGTCCAAACACCCCCAGAGACTCCCTCCCCTTCCTTTGGTGTGGGAGCCGTGGGAGCCATGGGAGCTGTGGGCACTGTGTCCAGCACTGCTCGGTTCTGTGGAGCCCGAAGCATTCAGCACTGCAGGGGTTGAGCTCCTCGGCGTTTGGGGACCCGAGGAGGGGCTGTTGCCGGGGCAGGGACAGCCCCTCACGCCTCCCCTGGACGCCGGTACCGCGGGGCTCCTGTAACAGCCACGTGCGGCTGCAGGGACCTCTCGAAGCCTCGCCAGGTGAGTCACCCTTTTCATGGAACAACAAAACATATTTACTCAGAAGGGTGACGAGGCCCTTTGGTTCCCCCGAGGGGGTGTTAATCAGCCTCCTCTCAGTGAGAAAGGACCTTTTGTTTTCTAGACCTCACAGTTACGCTTTTCACAGTCTGAAAGTGCGAGGCTCCAGGGAAGTGGCATCATGCTTGGATTGCACCGTCAGAGCCGGTGGGGAGCCAGGGAAAGGACAGGGTAAGCTCCGTGTCGCCGTGCCCTGCGGTGGGGCTGGCGGGGTGTCCCGAGCTGGCAGCTGTGTCTGTGCAGGAGGGAACGGAGGAGCAGCGGCGCTGGCCCGGAACGTGCCAGAGGCGTGGGCAGGGCTGAGCGCAGCTCCAGGTCTGTGCCTGCACACGCCGGGCGCTGCGAGGGGAAAACCACTGACGTCAACGACACGGGATGAGGCCCCGCTGCTGCCCTGCACGGGCAGAGCCCAAGTGGCAGCACCAGGTGGTTCCTGCTGCCTCCCACCAGGAATCACCTGGCTGTGGAGGTGGAGCAAGGAGAAACCCCCTTTTTTTGGCCACTGCTGTGTGACACTGGTAGTTGACCATGTGCCAAAGAGCTACAGACAAGCCCAAAAGAAAACGGGCATCTCGTGGCTCCCTGCCCCACGGGCACTGCCCCAAGGATGTTGATGCTCAGCACATAACTGTCCTGAGGTGTTGTCCCCCAGGATGAACACCTTGGATTTCTCTGGGGTGTTTCCCAGAGGTTTAGAGGCAGCAGAGGAGCACAGGACAGCTCTCCACAGCCTGCATCTGCAGGTACATTTTGCTCTCAGAAACTCAAAGAGTTAGAGACTGGGCTCTTTTTCCCTTAGCAGCAAGCCCTTTCACTGCAGCAGCTTTGGATGGATCATTTCCAGTGAGGAGACCTCACGTGGGGAATACCTGCCTCCCTACTGCTGTGGGAAGGCAGGAAAAGGCAGCACAGGTTGTCCCACGTGGCATCATCCATCGTCAGAAGCTGGGGCGTCATTGTCCAAAACTTTCCTTCGAGAGATGCTTCCAGGATCCGCCCTGGGTCCAGCCATGAGCCATTCCACATTGATGTCATTCCACGCTGATGTCAGGCACCGAATGAATCACGAAGCCACCCGGCTCCCCACCACAGACACGTTTCAGCCAAGTGACACCATCCCCTTGCAGAGAGTGCTCGCTCACCCCCTGCAGCCACCTCTGCCAGCAGAGCCCCAGGGACCCTCAGCTGTGTTGTTTGAGGGGTTTTGCAAACTGGGGTTCTCAGGAGCCAGAGGATCTTCCCAGTGCCTGTTCCAGGCCCCTCACCCAGGACAGCGTGGTGTGAAGGCACAGGCCCTGGGGCCACCCAGGTGTTTCCAGGGGAGCAGTGACACTCCTGCTGCTGTGGTTGAGCCTCTGGGAGCTGTTTCTCTATCCTCTGGTCTCCAGGCACTGCCTCAGGCTCTGCTCCCAGCCAGCCAGAGCCAGGACACCTCGGACACCTCCAAAGAGCACATTAGCCATGGATCAGTGAGCACTTCCACACTCCTTCTGTACGTGATCAGTGACACAGGGCTGTGGAGATGCTGCCTGAAAAAACCCCACACTTGGAGCCATTCCAGTAACTATCAGCACTAAATCCCAGGGATTTTCGGAGGAGACTGTTTTGGTCACTCCCAGGCTGAGCTGCTGGGCAGCAGGACTCGCCCTCCCCAGTAAGCCAGCAGCAGTTTCATCATTAAATCCATAAGCTGGTTCAAACTCGCTGGCCACTGGCTACCCCAAGGGGAGCTGTGTGCTGGGAGAAGCCTCCCGAGCTCCTCAGCAAGGGGAGGCTCTCTTCGAGGAGAAATCCAGGAGGAGAAATCCTGGAGGTGTTTGTGTTTGTGTGTCCCTACAGATACAGAGGCTTCTCCTCTGCAGAGTGAGATCCTCAGGGGTTTGTTTCCCATCAGTGCAAGGCTGGGCTGTTGCTGCTGTTCCTGCTCTAAAGAAACCTGGAGTGCTGGCCCTAAATCCTTCTGGCAGCTGGGCCCACGGCGCGGGTGCGCAGGTGGGGATGGGGCGAGATGGAGCCATCACACCTGTCCTTGTTTGCGCTCCAGTGACCTCTCAGCAGAAGCATTTCTGCACACACTGACAGCACGGCGAGGGGAGAGACATTAACCTCTGAGCTATAGCTGCTGACAGCTTCCAAACAAATAATCCTGGCAAAGTTCTCTTCTCCAGGGTAGGAGAGTTGCTGGGGGTTTCACGGTGGTGGAAGAAGAAAAGGAAATGAAGCTCAGCTCTACTCACGCTGCCTGGACCCTCCTTCCCACCTCTGAATTGCATTTTAAACTAATACCACCAATTTTCCCCTTTTCAGGAGTGAGACCCCTGCAACCCCAGGGCACGGAACCGTGAAACGGCTTTTGTCTCGGAGCTGGCGTCTCTGTTATCAAGGTGAACTCAAGGAGAACAATTGCTTTCCACACTCACTTTTCCCCTCCACAATCAGCTCTGTTTGCTCTCGCTGCGGTGCCCCACGGCCGCACTGATAGGGATTGGCAATTCCAGGGAATTGCTCCCATATTTGTTCAACGGAAAAATCATAAACCCTGCAAGGAGGGAAGGGAGAGGATTCTGGGCAGAGCCAGAACGTTAATTACAACTTTTACTGCTAATAGCAGGGGTGAGGAGGAACGAGCGGGGATGGCAGGAAGGGGAAAGGTAGAGCCAACGTGTACTAAGGGCCTCTGGATGGGTGCAGCAACAAAGGGCTGGAGAATAATAGGCTGATTATTCTGAGTTTACTGGGATAAAGTGGGCAAGGATGGTGAGGATCATTCAGTGCTGGAGGGCTGCCAGGGGCTGTGAGTGGGCAGAGAAGTGCTGAGGGGTGCAGCTCCCTCTCTGCAGCTCTGCAGGGACAGGCACATGCACGTTTCCATCTTACAACAGCTCAGCCCCAGTTAA
Organism: Machaerirhynchus nigripectus; assembly: GCA_013397975.1. Classification (NCBI taxonomy): domain Eukaryota; kingdom Metazoa; phylum Chordata; class Aves; order Passeriformes; family Dicruridae; genus Machaerirhynchus; species Machaerirhynchus nigripectus. The sequence goes on along the minus strand of VZRQ01006517.1, from coordinate 120,206 downwards.
ATCTGCAGCAGCCTTTGAGGGACTGAGGATCAAGCACTCTCCCAGCAGCTGTTCCCAGATTTTTCCGGGGAGAAGAGCCTGGGATGAGCTCTCAGGATCCGTTTTCCACACTGAGTCCCACACTGGCTGTGCACAAAGTGCTCCAGTACTTCTGGGAAGTGGCGTCTTCCCTGGGATCCCTGTAGCCTGGGCATCACCGCATCGGGAACCGCAAGGTGCTGCTTCACCCGCGTCTGCAGCCCGGGGAAGCAGCAGGACTGCCGGTGTGGGCTCGCATTCCAGGGGACCCCGGGACAATGGGAGCATGGTTGGTGACTGCAGGCAGTGCCAAGGGCTGACTCACAGCTGCTGACACTTGTCACGCTGAAAGCATTTTGGTATTTATGGAGGCTGTTCCCAGCCGCAGTGCGGGCACAGCGGGGCCAAAGGCTCCCGCCTTCCCCACCCTCAGCCCAGCCCGCAGCGCCCTGGCCCGGCTGCTGCCAGGGCCGCAGGATGGGAAGGGCACATGGATCCCCCCACGGCCTCCAGGCCGGGCCACTCCCCGGTGAAGAGGCGGCTCTTTGTCCTGGCCGAAGCTCTCCGTACGAGTCCATCCATTCCTGTCCCACATGGTCCTGCCATCTTCCTTTCCAGCCTTTGCCCTTGGCTCAGGGATGCAAAGGGCTCTTGGTCTGGGATGGTAAGGCCATGGCATGGGAAAATCTGGGAACAGCTGCTGGAAGAGTGCTTGATCCTCAAAAGCTGCTACAGATTTATCTGGGGCTGAGCTGTTTTAAGATGGAAACGTGCGTGTGCCTGTCCCTGCAGAGCTGCGGAGAGGGAGCTGCACCCCTCAGCACGTCTCTGCCCACTCAGAGCCCCTGGCAGCCCTCCAGCACCGAGTGATCCTCACCTATCTCACCATCCTTGCCCACTTTATCCAGAATAATAACCCACAATAACCTGATAGCAGGGACAGATCACAGCAAAGAACCAGCGCCCCAAAATCCCTCCACGGGACAAAAAAAAAAAATAGGTGCCCCTTAATTAAAACTCTTGGTTTTGATTTGGGGGATCCATTGCTTCGTCTCTTCCCAGCCCGTGCCCTGCTATTGTCCAAGGCTGCAGGAAAAGGAAGGAGCGGAGGCCCCCGCGGTTCCTTCCTGCCCGGAGCCGGGGCAGCTGCGGGGCTGCTGGGCTGCGCTGGCCCCTCTCCGTGGGCTCCAGCCCCCGGGATCGCCACCATGACAACTTCCACAGGACCGCACTCCCTGCCAGGCAAAGGAGAGGAAGCTGCTAATGGACGCTAATGGAGCTGTGAGGATCCTCCCGGGAGGCAGCCGAGCTGTCCTGAAGGGAGAAATGCAGCGAACAGCTCACTCGCACTTCCACGGCTGTTCTGGCTGTCGCTCTCAGACATCCCTCGGGCTTACAGCTTCAACACTTCGGAGCAGAGGAAGATTTGCAGCTCCAGGCAAACCACGAAGGCAGGTGGGTTGGGAAATCTGGGGCCAGTGCCGCTCCTCCAGAGGATTTTGGGGATCTCATGCTCTGCCTCACCAGCATCCCAATTCCGCCAGGTAACACCGGCATCCTCCTCCGAGGAGCTCTCAGATGAAACGCTGCCGGGGCTGGATCCTGAACACAGGGACGAGCCCGACCCAGTGCCAGGAGTGACACGCCGGCCTCTTTCATTTTTATTTTGCCATTAGGAGTTTTCAGGACTTTTCTCATGACAAAAATGTGCCGCGGGGAAACAGAACAAACCAAAAAGAGCTGCTCAGAATCTACAAGAGCAAGACTGTTTGCCCCCGGTTTTGTGGTTTCCCTGCGTGTTTGTGAGTTAGCACATGTCCTCCCTCTGCCTCTCCCCGGGGATCACCCGCGGTGATCGGCTCGGCACGAGGAAGGGATCAGCTCCCAGACCTCCAGGAACCGCTGCAGTGCCCTTCCCGTGCTCCGCAGGCGGGTCATGCTCTATTTATCGGCTCATTTCCATAGCCGAGTGCTGCAGTGCTGCTTCATTCAGCCCTGCGAATTCCAGTGCCACGGGCTGTGCCAGCAAAACGGGACCGGGAACGAGCTCCTGACATTGGAAACAGCTGCCCGGTCCCGGGCTCTGCTCACAGCCCGAGCATCACCTTGGACTCGTTTCTCTCCCTCTGTGACACACACTTGGAGCTTGGTTCCCATCTCCAAAGGGCCCTGAGACCCTCAGGAGGTACGAGAGCAATGAAAAGCGCAGTTCTCCCACCCGGTTTCCAGCTGGGCTGTCCCACTGTGCTGTTCAAGGTTTGGAGGAATGGGAACTGTGCTCAGTGGCCGCTGACAGGGGCACCGGGATTTACCTGGTGTAAGGCTGTGCTGGAAGGAGAAGCTGCCAGCTGTTGCCAAGAATATTTTTTGTGGATTTCCTGGGCATCACCTGCTCCCTGCAGCAGCGACGAGAAGGGAAGTGGGAACAGCATCTGCTTGGGAGGCACGAGGACATCTGAGCACCATGCTGAGCTTTTAGACCCTTAATAAAAATGCTGAAGGGCACCAGCTGCTCCACTTGTCCCAGAGTGACACAGCACACAGCTCCGAGACACATTCAGAAACTTTCCTGGGAGATAATACAGGGAAGAAAACACATAAAAGGTTAATCAGGGCTTGATCCTGGTGGCATCTGCAGCTCCTGCATCCTGCTGCAGTTCCACTCCTGGCAGTACTGTCCCACAGTGACAACTGTGTTCACAAAATCATAGAATCATGGAATAGTTTGGGTTGCAAGGAACCTTAACACTCATGCAATTCCCCCCCCTGCCATGGGCAGGGACACCTTCCACTGTCCCAGGTTGCTCCAAGCCCCATCCAGCTCGGCCTTGGACACTGCCAGGGATGGGGCAGCTGCTGCTGCTCCAGGCACCCTGTCCCAGGGATGGTTCTGCTGGTGGATGTGGTGGCTCGGGGGTCTCTCGTGGCGCCGGTTGTCCCGGTGGATCGGGTGGCTCGGGGGTCTCTGGTGGCTCCGGTTGTCCCGGTGGATCGGGTGGCTCNCCACTGTCCCAGGTTGCTCCAAGCCCCATCCAGCTCGGCCTTGGACACTGCCAGGGATGGGGCAGCTGCTGCTGCTCCAGGCACCCTGAGCCAGGGATGGTTCTGCTGGTGGATGTGGTGGCTCGGGGGTCTCTGGTGGCTCCGGTTGTCCCGGTGGATCCGTCGGTCTCCGGTTCCCCCCAGCGGCGGCGGGAGCGGCGCTCGGCTCAGGGCCGCCAGGGGGCGCTGCAGGAGCGGGCGGG
>VZRQ01006517.1:0-116410 GCA_013397975.1 Machaerirhynchus nigripectus | reverse complement strand
GTGCAGGGGAGACACGTGGGCAGCATCTCGGGGAAAACAATACCCAAGTGTTTTGTAAGGGGGTGTGAGAACCTTTCCTTGAAAACAGATTTGATGTCACCGAGTATTTATTTCCATAAGGTCTGAGGGGGTGGGCTCTGGCCCCCGCAGATAAAAGCCAGTGGCATAGGTGGGGAGAGCGGGGTTGTTTTTGTTCGTTTGTCTTCTGCAGAAGCCACAAAAAAGGACTTTTTTTTTTGCTATGCAAACAAGGGGGAAAAGACAAAACCTGAGTGGATAGACATGCGTGGAGCTGGGGAGGTTTCTGTTTGGAGAGAGTGGGTTTGGGGGTGAATGGGAGGAGTTCAGCTGTCCCTCGCACGTACGGGAGGAGCACAGAGGTGCCGGGAGAGCCTCCGAGGGGTTTGGCCACCCCCTGGAAAACGGGCCTGAAATCCCCTGTTTCTGCACTAAACTCTGTCAATGTTCACGTGCATCTTTGCTGACAAATGCAGGATCAGAGAATATCCTGAGCTGGAAGGGACCCACGAGGTTCATCAAGTCCAGCTCCTGTCCCTGCACAGGACAATCCCAACAATCCCATCCTGAGAGCCTTGTCCAAATGTTCCCGGAGCTCTGTCAGCCTTGGGGCTGTGAGCATTCCCTGGGGAGCCTGTTCTGTGCCCAACACCCTCTGTGATAGGAACCTTCCCCTGATATCCAACCTAACCCTCCCAGGCACAGCTCCAGCTGTTGCCTGGGGTCCTGTCCCTGGTCACCAGAGCAGACATCGGAGCAGCCCCTCGGGAGGACATTGAAGAGCCCAGTGCCCCCAGCTGCTCCTCACACCCTTCCCCTCCAGATCCTTCACCGCCCTCACAGCCCCCTTCGGGTGCTCTCAAATAGCTTTAGAACTTTATCTTTTACACAGGGATTACTCCAGAACAATTCGTTGACACTGTGGAGTTTTAGGGTGACAGAACTTCCCAGCAGAGGCACCATTTACTGTCAGAGTTTCTGTCCCAGCCTCTGCCAGCTGTAGCTTTACCTCGGTGCAGAATTCACACCTCTGCAACGTTCATTGTCACCTGTGGTGTGTGGTGACAAATCTTCGAGTCGTTGATCGCAGAAATGACAGTGTTTTTCTCTGTTCATCTACAAATCCAGGAGCCGAAAGCCACCCATTCTTGCGTGGTGAGAGAGAGACTGAAAAGCACAATGAGGCCTCGTGGGGAAGAGGGTGTGTTTGTAAAGCTTGCTTGAAAAAAGCATCTTCTGCTGCCTGACAAATCCGATTTTCCAGGCTGGGATTTTTCCAGAGCAGCTGCACTGGAGTTTCCCACAGGGTCCCACGTGGTAGGAGGTGGCTGGAAAAGGCCATTTATGTTTTTCAGAGTTGTCTAGGAAATTTGGGTACAAAGCCAGTGGAAAGTGATTTGTGGGAGATGTCATTTTTATGGGAAGATGCAGGAAACAGGATGGAGTTTAGCACTGAGAATGGATTATTGAAGTCCCATGGAAGAGGCATGGGCTGATCCAGAGGGGAAAATCAAGTGAATCAAAGCCATTTGAAATCACTTCCAGTAGATTTAAATCAACCCAAAGGAGAGCAAGTCCACTTTTTAGCCGGATTGCCCTCAGAGGGATTCAGTGGGATTCCACTGTACGATCTGAACCCACACCTTTCCTTCAGGGCCAGCTTTTCCCAGGTTTTTCCCGGAATCCTGGCTTGGAGGGCAGGAGTGGATCACTTCCCAGCCGTTCCCACATGGTGTCAGCAGCTCTCCAGGAGAGCGCCGTGGTCGGTCCTGGTCGCCTGTGGGGAGTTCAGGGGTTTGGCTGGGAGCCCTCCCCCGGCAACAGGGAACCTGCAGCCCAAGGCAAGAGGAGAGGAGAGCGGCTCTGAGGGAAGGACGTGGAGGAGACCACGTCCCTGCTGTCCCCTGTGCCAGCTTTGTCTCTGCTGGTTCCCAGGGCCAGGATGGCCACAGCCAAAAGGGACTGGTGACCACAGACTCGTCCTGCATGTGCTGTGGGTCACTCAGAGCCCGTCTGGGCTGTCCTGTCGTTCCTGAGGTTGTCATTCAGGCCCTGGGGAGGTCACCAGCACTTTGGGGGGTGCCTTCTATTCTGGGCTTTGCCTATAATATCTTTTTTTTTGTTTTGTTTTCAGATGTCAGGGAAGAGACGGAAATGTTTCCATCTTGGTGACTGGAGCTCCATTTCATGGTGTGTTTCAGGCCATGTGCCATGGCCTCCTCCACGGCTGCAGGAGGAGATGCCCCGTGAGGGAAGGCTCTTTCTGTACTGGTGATTATAAAGGGGGCTCATTTCCCTGCCGGAGATCAGGAGCAGCTCCCTGGCGGGGGTGGAACACGTACCAGAAGCCCCCTGGGAGGGGCAGCTTTTCAGCAGAGCTGATGTCTCACTAGAGCATCCTCGGGCAGCTGGGACAGGACCTGTGGCACGGCTGTGGGGCTGCTCCCCCATCCTGAGCTCCCTCCAACCCAAACCAGTCCACGATGACCTTCTCGGGAGCGGTGGGTGCGGGTCCAACAGCCCCAGCCTGGGCAGTGCCTGGAACAGGCTGCCCACTGGAGGCAGGAGGTTCTGGCAGCTTTTCAGGGCTTGTTTGTGACGTTGAGGAGACCTTTTCTGTTGGTTGTTCTCTGCAGCTCCAAAACAGCCTCACGCCTCCGGCTGTTTGGGCTGCGCAGGCAGCGCTGGCACATGAGGGTGGGGAGGGGTGGGGGGCCCTGCCAGGAGCTGCTGGCAGCCCAGCTGGGCGAGTCTTGCACGGATCTGGTGCCTTTCCAGGTCTGCTGCAACCCTCCGAAGCCCGGTGGGAGCCACGTCTGTGGGGGCCCAGCTCTGCGGTGCCCCGCGGCTCCCACCCCCTGCGCACGGCCAAGGGGGGTGTTTGAGCAGCAGCCTTGTCCTTACCTGTGACCCCCTGGCGAGGCAGAACCAGGACCCACCTGCAGAAGTGTGAAACTCTTCAAAGGGGCTCGTGCAACACAACCAGGGAGCCGAGCCTGGGTTAGTCATCCATAAAGAGCTTTGTTTTTTTCCTCTCCCACTCCCCGCCCTGGCGCAGGGGTTGAAGCTCTTTCTCGCTGCTTGGTGTGGCCAAAACTTAGAAGAAACATGTTATCTCCCAGGGAATCAGTCAACTCTGCCCTGAAAACATGAGTTTCTCCCTGTGCAGCCCCAGCAGTTGGGTTTTGCCCCAGAGGGGTTGGATTCTGCTGTGGTAGCCCTGGAGTGAAACCAGGGCTGCCGGGACACGTGTGCACCCCTGGACACGCGTGTGCGCTCGCTGAGCTTCACACGGACGTGGGACGCTCCCTGAGGAGAAGACAAAGCCGTGGGTAAAACCTGCAGGATCCAGGAACTGGAACTGGTGAGAGAAGTTCTGATTTTGGCACAGAGCAGCATGCACAGACTCCAAATCCCGGAAGGCCTTTTTGTCTGTTTCACTGGAAATTACTTGGCCTTTTCCTCTCCTGCAGGATGATTGTGGACATTAGTATTGTCCATCAGTCACAGAAATTTCCCAATAAAGCCCCTGATCACTCAATAATTTTTGTGCCAGCACTCAGCAGCACAGAAAGGAAAGCAGCTCTCTGCTTGTTTTTTTTTTTTAGACAATTGAATTAAAAACAAAGCAGCAGGAAGGGAAGTTTCGGTTCCTGCACACGAGGAGCTTCAGGGGCTCAGCAGTGACAAATGCCTGGGCCGGCTGTGCAGCTGCCCTGCACGTGGAGCCAGAAGGCTCCGTACCTGTTCAGACCTGAAAAAGGTTTCTACAACAAGCTGTGGCAGTGACAGGTGGTGGTTTAATATCAACACTCAATTCTCAGCTGGTTTAATATCATACTCAGCTCTGCAGAACTGGGGTCTTAGTGAAAGGTGAAAGTGAAAAAATAACTTTCATTTTGGGCAGGTCGGTGGCAGCCACAGCTGGGCTTGGAAAGTGGCGATTTCTGCTAAATCTGAGCACGTGAAATTGCGTTCATTTCAGCAAGAGGCCGGCAGGGCTCCCACACGTGGGATGAGCACAGAGCCAGGGACGTTCTACCTGGTTTTAGTGCTTGGGGAAGGAGCAGGACGGGCTGGGCTCCGTGAGGAGGAGGGCTGGGGACACGACCCCCACTCTAGGGCTCTGAGGTGGTCTAGCAGTGGATTGTGCTGCTGTCACTGAATGCAGCATGATGCTGCTTAGCTGGTTATTTTTCCTTATGTCTCTACTGCAAGTTCTTGTTCCCTGCTTGGTGCCAGCAGTTGGCTCTGAGCTGATCCTGCCACCTTCTAATCCATAAAATGTCCTCATCAGGCTCTTTGATTTACTTGCTTTGAGGTCATGAAGCTGCTTGTGATGACACAAACAAAGGGCAGGTGACGTCTCAGCTGACTTCAGGTTCCCCAGATCCCTCTTCGAGTGGCCCAGGGATGGATTGAACCCCCACCACCCTCCCTGGGGGAGGTGGCCCCAGGCAAGGCAGCTCTGCCAACAAGGACAGTTGGCGGTACAAGAAGTTCTCCCCTGAGATGTGACACCTCCACCCCCAGAACAGGAGTTTGGGGTTTTTTTTCCCTTACAAAAGAAGCCTTGAGGAGGAAGTCATGGCCCGCTCTCAACTGATGCAATGTGCCCCCACCCTTCCCCATCACCCACGGGCATTGTTTTTAGGGTTTGTTTACCTCACTCAGTTCCAGCTCATTCCTTTTTAGGGTGACAAGGACTTCCCTCACGCAGCTGCCCAGGTGGCACACGAGAAACCACAGCCCTGCCTGGAGAACTTTCCCATTCCCATCAACTGATTTACCAGCAAGTGATGGAGGGGCAGCACCTGGGACAGCACAGAGTGGGAGGTGACACACCAGTGCCCTGCTCTGAGGTAGCTGGGAGCAGCTGCCAACTCCCCCAGTGCCACTTTATGTGCTCCTCGTCCCAGTTTGGCTCCCACCCAGCCCAGATCCATGTGGCACCAAGGGCTTTCAAACCATAACCTAAAAATACACATGCATAGAATTAAAGAACTCTCAGGGAAGGAGAAGTGATCAGCAGTGATGCTTATCCAGAGCAACAAGGAGTCCAGGGCTTCTGAGTGATGCGGGATTCCCCACAACAAGGTGGAACAGGGATTGCAGGAACCACCCAGGCTCCCCAGCTTACAGCTGGGGCTGGGCAGTCACTCCCTCCCTCCACTACCTTTATGTAGTTTATGGCAAGCCTGTGTTCCCTTTCTCTAGTGAGGGCCAGGATTTTTTATTGGCTTTTTAAAGATTTGGAACTGTGAAAGGAAATAGGCAGCTCTTGGTGGTGAAAGGTGCAAAAGTGGGTTAAATCCATCGTAGAAATACACCTTTTATTTTGTAACGAGGTCTGTGTGACTTGGCTGTAATATTCGTGGCCCAAGTTGTGATCTTGTGTGGTTGCTTGGTGGGCAAGTTTTGCTGGTTTAAGTTAGGGCTTTAAGGGGGAGTCTCTGTTTTCTTAATCAAGAAAGTTCCTGAATATGAAGAGTTTGGCTCACAGTCACCTCAGAGGAGCAGGGGGAATGGTTAAAAGTGCTGTGGCTCTCTGCAGACCCCCAGCTCTGGCTCCAGGCCCTGCTCAGCCAACTGCACCCTGTGCACAGGCGAGCTCTTGGGGCACTTGAGGCACCTCTTGCTGTGGTGGGACCCAGTGTTTATTTAAGGATCCCTGGGTTTGGGGTTCTGCATCTTGAGTTGTGCTGTAGTCTGGAGATGCTGCTTGAGCCTCTGGGCCAGATGCTGAAACTCACCTTGTCCTTTCTCTTCTGGGAGAAAACGTGAGACTTTCACGGCTCAGTGAAAGCAGAAATGGGCCTTGGCTGTGGCTCTTGGGTGTCAGGCTTCTGTCTCCTTGTGTTCTTTGAGTTTCATCCTCTTTGATTCTGTGGTTACAATTACAAGGCACTTTTTGTGAACGACAGCGGTCTCCCCCCGTGTGCTGTGACAAATTAACTGGGGAGGTCAGGCAGGAGCATTGTGTTCACTGTTTTAGTTGCAGTTCCTACCCTCACCCTGGATGTGGGTTGTAGCTCCCAGAGCTGCTGCCTCTCCCTGTGAGCAATTCCCACAGTAATGTGGTGGTTTATTACTGAATTTTAATTAAGTGTGAACAATAAAATGCTATACAGCTCAAAGAATCTTCATTTAAAGGTTGATGAGTAGCCATCAGGTACATCCAGCTGTGGAGCAGCATCAAGACAGGTGGGTTAATAGTTAAAATAAAAACTCCTTAACGTGCTGGTGACTTGTTTCTTTTATAATCCATCAGCACGTGAAGCAAACCAACATTTTTCTGTTTGGTTTGTTTTTCATGCTCTCTTTCCTGCGGGGCAGCACTGGTATGAAGCTGAGCTGATCAAACAGCTCCTGACAGGACAGAAGGATTGACAAGGACTGTACAAGGATGGAGAAAATGTAGTGGAATACCAAAAGTATTTTGTTTAAATCGTTATAATTTATTTTTCTCAAGTAGCAAAATACAGTCAGTTTTCAGACATTGGGGGGAACCTCAGGCTGGCGTCTTAGGCCAACGTTAACATGACTCATCTAAATTAGATGCAAATTTGTTCTGTCCGTTAAATTTAACCAGGGAAAGCCAGGCACTCCGACATCACCGCTGCCTCTCTGAGCTGCAGCTGTCCCAGAGGGTGCCTCTGCATCTCGTTTATGGAAGCAGCTGTGTGTTATCCTGTTTGGAATTCATCTGGTCTCTAAAGACCTGAAGACCTCTCCACTGGCAGGAGGGGAGTGGCTTTTGTGAACAGGACACGAGTACAGCTCCATGTGCTGGTGGAGCAGTCTCCTGGCTGGAATTAGGTGGATGGATTCTGCATAAAAAGGTTCCATGGAAGCAGAGTGTTCTCGGGGTACATTCGTGAACAGATTGAACTTTGTCTGTGTGAAGCAGCTTTGCATATTGAATATACATCAACAATCTATTGTTACTGATGAGGAAAACTGCAGATACCCTGTGCTGAGGGTGTCCTGGGCTGGGGGTGTCCCTGGCTCTGGCCAAGATCTTGGTAGCTGTGTCTTGCCCAAATAAGGACGAGGAGGAAACCAAGGGCAAAAAGCTGTTCAGTGTCAGTTGTCACCCCCTGTTTCATGTGACAGAGAAGCAGCACTTCTGTACAGTTACCTGGGCATTGTAAAAGAAAACGAGTTCAATAGTTCAGCACAGACAGGTAATACAGAGCAGAATGTCCTCTCTTCCCAAATCCCAGCCCTTGGCAATAATCCTGTACACCAGAGGCGAATGGTTTATGGAGAATTTATTTAGATCTGGTGGCAGCCAGGTAAATAACTGGCAGTGCTGTCTCAGACCCAGCCAGTGAATTCTGTCTTGGAAGGCTGATTTTAGTCCTCAATTCTCTACAGCAATGCTTTCCAACCTATGAACCAGAGAGTTCTCTGTGTCTCTCCTGATGGATCCATGTGCTGAAAAAAAAGGATAAATGTCTGTTTAGTGAGTGTTTTGCTGCTCATGGCTCTGTGTGTTCGGGGGAACACAGATGTATCTCCCCTGCCAGCCCCGGGAGCAGCTCCAGGCTGAGACCTCTGTCCACTGGCGATGGCTCTGGGAGAGCTGGGTGCTGTGGGATGAGAGCACCCAGGACAAAGACAGGGACAGCTGCACAGACTCTGCAGCAGCTCCTCCCAGCTGTCCCACGGCAGCGGTTCCCAGAGTGTTCATCTGTCGCCAGGAATCTTCGCTCTTCCTGTAAAAGCGCCGACTGGAATTACAGCCTGGGCTCCTCCAAGGTCTGGATTTCCGTGATGATAATCTGCTGTTCAGCTGCCGTGGCCCTGGCAGTGGTGGGACGGGACTGTCCTTTGCGTTCACATCAAACCTCAGAGTGCAGTGTCTTTGTTGGCGCCGACAGCGCCCATGCAAAACACGCCCCAGCAGCTTATGAGTGAAATACAGATCTGACTTCAAAGGCAGCTGAAGTCCTGCTAGAAGGACTGGGAAGGCAGGAGAAAACCCACGTCCATATTTATCTCGAGGTCAGCAGGTGATAGCCCAGAAACAGGATACAGGCAGAAGTCAAGTGGGGTCTGTACTTTTCCAGACAGAGCTACGAGTGGCTACAATCTTATACGAAGTAATTAAAGTTATGGTTGGAGTTTGTATGGATTTCTCATTAGCTGTGGTCATCTCTCACTTTTCACAGGGAAGGCAGAGCAGTTGTGTGCTCAGATACTCCAGGGCTGGGGTTGTGTGTTGGATGGAGACCGAGGCTGTGGGTTTGCCTTGGACTGACTCAGTGCAAGGGCATTTCTGTGGGACTGCAGAGCAATGGGCTGTTTTGTTAAAATCAACATCCAAAGCAAGGGTGATGCTCCCGGAAGCTCAGCTCCAAATGACAGTTCTGCTGCACCAATGTCTGTTTTCTCTTGGTACTTGTCACTTTGAGGGTAAATGTTCTATTTTGAGCATTTCTCATTTTGACAGGGAAAGACTAAGCTAAATGTGAAATGACAAGAGAAGTTGTAGACTCACCACCTCTCCCTTGCTTTGCTGTTAGCAACAACTCTGTTGTAAAGTAGAGACTTCACCCATGGGATATTGGCCAGCAGTCCTCACTGCTTGAAACAGGGGGAGCCTCCTGGATTTTCCCCTCGCCTTCTCTGCAGTGTGGCAGGTCTTGCTCTGCCAGGAGTTCAGACTAAAGAAAGTGTCCAAAACCATTTCAGCTCGGCCAAAGCATGCCTGGAGCTCGGCTCACGGGGAGAAGGTGGTGGTTGTCTCTGTCTCCATGGCGAAGGAGGACCTCTTGTTGTCGCGGCAGGCGGTGAGCTGCCAGAGGCGCTCCTGGCTCAGGCAGCCCAGCTCCTTCAGCAGCTTGAAGAGGTCGGTGCGGAATTTGACGCCGATGAAGGCGTAGAGGAACGGGTTGAGGCAGCATCGGAAGCAGGCCAGGGTGTAGGTCACGTCATCCGCCACGTCCAGCGCCTTGCTCTCCTCGCACGAGCTGGTCTGGTTGAAGGCTGAGATGGTCTTGGCCAGCATGACGCCATTGTAGGGCAGCTGGAAGACGACGAAGACGATGACCACGGCAATGATGACCTTGATGGCTTTGTTCTTCTCAAAGTTGCGGGCCTGGAGTAAGGTTTTGATGATGATGAGGTAGCAGAAAGACATGACCAGGAGGGGAATTAAGAAGCCAAACACCATTTGGGACACTTTGATGCCAATGTTGAAAGTCTGCAAGTCATGAACGATGATGGAACAACGGGGATAGCTGTCTGAGTTGTTCACACCACTGTGAACCAGCTCAGGGGTCGAGAGGATGAAGGCCAGGAGCCAGATGAGGACGCATGTCACCTTGCTGATGAATATCATCTGGGGACGCAGGCGGTGGGCTGAGGCAGCCTGGACGATGGCGAAGTACCTGTCGATGCTGATGGACAGGAGGAGCAGCATCCCGCTGAAGAAACTCATTTTGCAGATGCAGTAGACGGCTTTGCAGGCAAAGCTCCCAAAAAGCCAGTGCGTGGCAGCGCTCGTGGCCCAGAAGGGGAGGGTCAGCAGGAAGAGGATGTCTGCCAGAGCCAGGTTCAGCAAGTAGATGTCTGTCATGGTCTTCAGCCTCTTGAAGTAGATGTAGGTGAGCATCACCAGCCCGTTCCCCAGCAGCCCCATGAAGCAGATGAGGCCGTACATGGCCGGGAGGAAGGCAGCGCGGAAGTTCCGGACCTCCTTCTTCTCACACAGGGACTCGAACATGCTGTAGTCGATGGTGGTGTTGGAGTCGTAGTCATCAGTGACATTGTCCCCGGCACAGAACTGGAACAGGAAGGAGAAGAGTATGTTGGGAGAAGGACTGTGTGCCTGCATGACCGTGCCGGGAAGGGAGCCCGGAGAGAAGTCACAGGGAGTTCCCAAGTGCTGGCTCATGCCAGCATCACAAACAGAGCTGACACGACCTCGTGGCTGATAGTGTTTCCCATAAATATGTGAGGTTTGGGGCTTTTTGGGGGCTCCAAGTGGGAATTCCTCCAGAAATGTTTAGTGCTCAGCCAAAGCAATACCTACAAACCCTCAGACATGTGGCAGCTTTCAAGAGTGTTCCAGGACCCGCCTCCAGCTGTGTGTACGCAGCCAGCTGCCAGATAAAATGTGAGAAATAGAACGTCCTTCAGCTAAATTAAAAATCAACGAAGGTGTCAGTGAGACCGTGGGGAAGCGCCGTGAGTGCAGCAGAAGCTGTTTCCGTGTCGGCACGGACACGGTGCCGGCATCTCATTCAGGCCCCTGATTTCAGTTCTGATTATTCTTGTTTCATCTTCCTACACTGCCGTAACCTGCAGGGCAGACAGAGCCTGCGGTATCTGTGCCCTGCTTTTTGTGACTTATTAGTCTCCAGAACCTTCTCCCCATCGCACGGAGATGAAAGGTTTCCCCTGGATACCCCCACCCTTTATCGGTGAGCATCTCGGTGCTCTCCATCTCAGCAGTTTGGCTTTCACCACATCCTGCCAGGCCGCCAGCAGTGAAAGGGAAAAGCAGGGGCTGCTCAGCTCGGCCCGCGGGCTGAGCCCCGGGGAGCCCCATGGGCTGGGGGGTGGCCGGTGCTGCCAAGGGATCAGGCCCCTGGTTTGGGAGCAGCTCATGGCACAGCTCCGTGCTTGGGGTCCTCCTTGCTGTGCCAGGGGACTCTGAGCGAGAACAGGCAGAGGAAGATGCTGAACTTTTCCTCCTCAGGCACATCCCTCTCCAGTACTGTGCTCGGTCAGAGCCCGGCACCTTGAGCAGGAATTTGCAGGAAGCAGGAACTGGCTGCTCCCTGCCATCAATGTGGGGTGCTCCTGTCTGACCTGGAAATGCTCATTTTGGGGCTAAAAGGGGACTCACACAGCCCAGGCCGTCTGAAAATCACAGTGTTTGTCACTGTTTTTCTCTCCTTCATTTCGTTTCACGTTTGTTTTTCCGTAGCTGGGCTCTGCTGTCACCTCCCACCTCCCACAGCTGGATCCTGGGGTGAGCAGCTGTGTCCCCACACATTTCTGGGACTGTGGGTGGCTGCTCAGAGTTTTTGAGATCTCCTTTTACCCACAACACAAAGCAGCTGGATTTCAACAATGTTGTTGAAAACATCTTACCTGAAAAACGAGCGGCAGGCTGAAAACAAGGGTGACCTTTAGCAGCTTGCCTAGGGAAGAAGGAGATGCTGTGTTAGTGGCTGAGTGGGGGTTTCCACACAGGTCTCACTTTGAAAGAGCAATGGATCATGTTGACCATAGCACTGTGAACGCTGCAGAGCCCTCACCACTGAGGAAACCAAAACCTGGGGAAGATGCCAGCACGATAACCCAGAGTCATGGATGTTACTGTCAGAGCACTGGTGGAGTCTCCGGAGCCTGGCCCCTCTGGCTTCATGGAATCATAGAACAGTTTGGGTTGGAAGAGACCTCTAAAGGTCATTCAGTCCAACCCCCTGCAGTGAGCAGGGATGTCTTCAACTAGACCAGGTTGCTCAGAGCCCTGTCCAGTGAAGGCTGAGAGCTGAGGACTCTTAACTCAGGCACAGTACACCCATTTTGATTTTATCCGCTCCTTTTCCCGGCAAGCAGCCAGCAGCCTGTTCCCTTGTGTCTGGGCAGTGAGGCTGCAGCTTAATCCGTGTGAAACATCCAGCTGTGAGGGCCATAAATCTGGCCCAGCTGTGCCCATGTGGTGCCTGGGCTGTGGAGAGGAGAGCTCAGCTCCTCATGGGACAGACAGAATTGGAACTGGCTGAAATTTATTGCTTGTCTCTAAATGTCAAGAGTTGGCTTCTGCTGCCTTGGGATGTGAAAATAGAGGATGCTGACAGCTGGGAGGAAAAACTGAATTCAGAGCCAGGTGTGATGGTGGTGAGAGCAATCTCAGCCGAGCAGCTCTTCCTGCTGTGGTTAGCAGGGCAGGGGCCAGGGAAAGCTTTTTCCTCGCTTGTTTTACAGTTCGTACCAGCATCTACCTCAGGCAGTTGCCACTGAAAGTTGCTCAGCTGGAAGGTGGCAGCGAGAAAGCCCAGGGCTCTGCTCTGGTGTGGGCAGGAGATGTCACCCCTGAGGGGTGCCTTCGCCCAGGATGTCCCTCCAGGCCCTGGCTGGTCCCCGCAGCCCCTCACTCCCTGTGGGTTTTCTGCTCTGGGGGCCGTGGGCAAGGAGATACCTTCGGCTTTCAGCTGCCTGTTCCTCCTAGACCTCTGCCTTGCTCCTCGTGGCCTGGCTGTTCATGGATGTGGCTGATTCCCGTGCTTAGTGCCTGCTGGACACAGCTCTGCTTGGTTTCTGCTTGGTTTCAGTTTGGAGCCTGCTCTGCCGGGCTCCTGCTGGTGCTGCACGGGGCCAGGATGATGAACTTCCACTACAGGTAACTGCACGCACTGCACCAAGTCCCCGTGTTAGGTCACACACAGCAGCTGCACTGATAACAGACACGCTTACTCTTGTACCTGTGAGTGGGGATGTTTTTCTATACATGAGGGTGATGTGTGGGTGAGAGATCCTCAGCCACGTGTGAAAAGTCATACTGCTCATCCCCAGGCCTGTGTCAGAGCCTCCCCTGAGGTCTCCTAGAAGCTCTGTCTTACCTTCCCCCCACTACTTTCATCTTTTATGCTCATGCATCTGTGTGCTCACTTGTGTTCATCCACCCCTCACGTTCTCCAAACCCTCCTGGGGGTATCTGAGGGTTCCCTGGGGAACCCTTAGTGCAGGTGACTCAGGAGTGGAGGAGAGCAAGGCTGGCACTGAGGGGTGAAGTGAAGCTTCTGGCTGTTCTGTCCAGCCACTGGCTTTCACTCTGACCAGCCCCAGACTGCAGGAAGAGGTTTGGTGTCAGCTGTGGTTGTCTCCCCTTCCATCTGCTGCCCTGGCTTTTGCATATGACACAGGAAATACACTAAAAGCCCCAAGGACTGAGACCCACTAGGTGGGTTTAAGCAAGCCCAGACTGTAACTGCTCCACCTGCCTGGGACACGGGCACGAGGTCCCTGACTCTGCAAACACCATAGCAGCCTTTGGGCTTCTGTCCCACCTTCTAAACAGCCTGGTTTTCCTGGGACTCCTGGAGCCGGTGCTCCTGGCCGCCTGTGGATGGGTGACAAGTACCTGTGCCGGTAGCTCAGCCCGAGCAGGCAATGACCCCTGTGGCAGATGGATAAGAGGCAGAGAAGAACCACCCTCATTAGATGGAGGAAAAGCACCCACCTAAACCAGACTCCACCAGCTCTCCATGGCTTGGTTTGCAAACTCCAGGCCCAGCCCTGACTTAACCTGACCAGTCCCAGACCCGGCCCTGGTGAGGGCTCCTTTGCTCTGTTTTCCTATTACCCAGTGAAGGTCTAGAAAAACAGGACTGAGAACGTGACTCAACCAACTCCTGAAACGGTTCAGCCGATACCATTCCTTTGAAGATCATCATAGGTTTTTTCCTCTCCCTTCTCGGTTGCTGTTTCAAGTGTCTTAAATGTCAAATGACTTTTCAATATGAAGAAAAGCCTGTGCTGTTTCTGCCCCTCTTCTGTGCCCCCACCTCAGATTACACATTTGCAAAAGCACAACCAGAGAGGCCCCGCTGCCTCCCATTCCCTCTGCACCAGTTTGAGCATGTTTGTGTCACTGGTTTCAGTCAGACTGGACAGAACTTGCATCTCCCCAACTTGTCTTGTGGTCTGGGGCAGTGGGCAGAAGAAATTATCAGGACACGAGTCTTGCTCTGCTGTTTTTCAGGCAGTTTAGGTACATTCCTTTACTTTTTCTTTCTTTTTTTTTTTTCCACACCTCCTGGCAGTTAGCTGCTGTGGGTATTTTCTTAAAGTTTTTAAAGTTTTGTTCCTCAAAATATTGAGGAAAAAAAAACCCCTCTCAAAAGTCCCTGCAGCCAGTTGCACTAGAAACCTCATTTATAAAAATACACCAAAACCCCACCACAGCAAATGAGTCAGCCTGGCCCTAAAGCCCCGTGTCAGCCCCCATGTCTCTCAGCCTGGGAGGTGCTGGTTTGAGGCCGTCCTTGTCCGGAAGGACCTGGGAACAGGTGGAAAGGGGAATTGCTCCATGGGAATGAAGGAGGGAAGGGGTCTGTTCATGGCAGGGGATGGGAACCGCTCAGTTCTACAATCTTCCTGCACAGATTAAGCCCAGGGTGTGGGATTCATCCCTTGACACCTGTTGAGCAGTTCAGGCTCCCTCAATAGCAGAGGGAAAGAAACAGGTGTGTTTAAGCCCTGGTTCAGGTGCCCTGGGGTGGGTACCTGGGATGGGCACCTGGGGCAGAGTTCAGGCCCTGCTGTGGCAGAAGGGTGGGTGAGTTTGGACAGGTAGATCCTTCCCAGTTTATCTGGATCTCTCCCAGCACCAGCTACTAATGGTAAGCAAGGTAAGAGCAGCTGCAGGAGCAGTGAAGCCCCTCAGGTACACCCAGGAAGGCCTCTGACAGTGGAAATATTTGGTATCAGGACATCTGCC
This sequence comes from Machaerirhynchus nigripectus, assembly GCA_013397975.1. Taxonomy (NCBI): domain Eukaryota; kingdom Metazoa; phylum Chordata; class Aves; order Passeriformes; family Dicruridae; genus Machaerirhynchus; species Machaerirhynchus nigripectus. The sequence continues at coordinate 101,928 of VZRQ01006517.1, read as the reverse complement.
TGGGAGAGGAGAGAGACACAGCCCTGAGGGTGGTTAATCAGATCACACAGGTGACCAGGGCAGCTCATGAGGGTCTGGCTGCTGCTACAGCTGAGGGATGCATGAGAGCAAAGCAAGAGCTGGGAATGCTTTAGGGAGCATTGGCAAAGCTGGGCAAACCTGCTCTGGCCAAACCCTCGTGGTGAAAGAACGTTTTTTGGCCATCCAGAGTTGCAAAGCGGAAGTTCAGGTCTTGGCACACGTGCAGGCAGTGATTAACCTGCTCTCTGTATTTCATACGTGTACCAGTTTCTGGTGCCCCTTCACCAGCAGTACAGGAGGCTTTTGGGGGAAGAACCAGATATTTCTGAGAAAAGTTAATCATACTTATGTGATCTAATGACTGCTGGCAGTTAACAGCCCTGTTCTCCCTCCTTCCCCTCCTCACAACTGGCAGAGGAAAGACACTGTCATCTCAGGAGTGAGCAGACCCAGCGAAACCCGTCAAGCTCTTATTGCATGTGTTCACTCATCTATGACAGAAGAAAGTTAATAATTATCTACCTCCCCTCCTTTCAGGAAACTGTGAATCAAAAGATGAGATAAGCAGAGAAAAGCAACTAAAAAATTTCCTTCTGAATGAGCCAGTCGTGTTTTAAAGAAAGCACCGTGGTGGTGCATCTTCCAGGGAAATGAAATACTCCGCTGAAATACAAGAGTAGGACAAAAAAAACCCCAGAGCAGGAACACCATAGTCTTGTTGGGTTCTCACTAACTCTTTCTTTGCCCTGATATGATTGACCTTTGCCCGGAGCTGAGTTCAGCTGCCCTCGGACACCAAACCCCTTGGAACAAGCAGCCCACAAAGTGCCCACAGGAGGATGCAGATGCCAGAAGTTTAAACGAGAAGAGGGATGTGTGGTGGGCCGCTCCAGCTGGGTGTTTGCTTGGATGCAGGGATTCCAAAATCCAGGAATTTCCTAAGCCATTGATTGCCAGAGGCTGTGAGGAGACATCCAGGAGAAAGAAGACTCCCCTGGCCCATTCCTGTCTGGAGGGTCCTGTCTGGAGGGTCCTGTAGGACCTGCCCCCTCTTTTCCCTGCATCCCCCAGAGCTTCTTGCAGCCATGGAGCATCCCCAGAGCCTCCTGCATCCCCCGGTGTTCCCGCAGATATTTTTTAATAGAAATAATTTGTAAAAGACTGGATAGACTTAGTGAGGGACTCAGCTCTGCCTGCTCCCAGTTCTTTGATTGATTCACTGAATTAAAATGTTGCCAGGGAGAGTGTTCTCTCTCTCTCTCTCTCTTTTTTAAAATTAAGAACACAGAAGAAAAGGTGTGAATTATGCAAGATTCCATTTGCCTTGGAACAAAAGGGCCCCTTAAAATTGCCTCCCACCCTCTTCTTTTTTTCAGTTTGTTTCTGAAGTGATTTGAGGTTTTTGAGCTTCTAAAAGAGAACTGTGCATTTTTTTTTTTAATAGTAAAAATGAGGAAGATGAAAGTCTTTTATACTGTTTAAATACTCTAATAGAAGTGCTCCACTCCTGTGTCACAGGGCAGGGACTGGGCATCATTAATAAAGCTGAAGACAGAGCCAGAGGCTGGAGCCCAGGTACTCACCCCCATCCATGGTGTGGTTCCAGCAGGATCCAGTCACAGAGGTAGCGAGAGCATCACCCGCTCCAGCACCGCCTCCCCAGCTCCTGCCAGGGACCCTCCTCGGGGAACTCTGCTTTTATACTTCCTGCACCCTTGTGAAGACCTCACGGGCACCCTGATGTCACTGACATTTAGTAGACCCTCCTCCTCCTCCTCCTTCTCGTGCATTCAGGGCTGTGCTGAGCTCTCGGGGTGCTCAGGTGCTGCCTCGGCGTGTTCTGCACACCCAGAGCTGGCACTGACACTCGGGGAAGTGAAGGGGGCTCTGCTTTTGGACTGACACATGAGAAATGGTCTGTGGTGGAGGAAACAAGGGAAGGAGACTCTTTCTTACCTTCCCTCTCCAACAAATCCTGCTTCATCTGTTGAGCTCTCAGTGCTGGAGGAAACAGAGGAACCCATCCCACCTACCAGACATGTTTTGGGAAGGGTGTTCAGGATGAAAAGTTTCCGTGCACAGGACTGCCCATGGCCTTTTGCCCTTCTCCCTCACTACACTGTCGGCAGCTCACTAACTTCCCCCCTTTTTCTTTCTGGGTATTTTGTGTGTTTTTGTCTTCCCCAAAAGAAGACCAAAATACCTTTGCCTTTGTCAACCTCACACCTTCCCCCCGGGCAAACCAGTGGCTTTTGTTCGGTGGGTGTCAAAGAGGATTCTGGTCTTGGAACAGACCCCTCAGATAGAGGGGTTGTTCTTCGGACAGAAACATCTCCAGCTCCTCACAAACTCACTTTTCTCCTAGGCCAGGCTCACCTAGAAGTGATTCCTTTGGCATCTTGTCCTCTCCGTCTTCTTACGCTATGTCAGTGCTGTTACTGCAGCCAGGTGGAAAAATAGGGCATCACAGGATGGAATCCCCGCCCAAATTAAATATATCTGAAGCTGAGGATAGTTTTGAGGCTCCTGTGGATTGTCTCAGATCCTTTATGAAGACCCAGATCCAGTTTCAGACCCTCCTTCCATGTGGTCCCAGCCCAAGTGCCACTCAAAATCCTTCCTCGTGCTTCCCTCTCAGTGGACCAGTGCTGTTGTGGTTCTGAGTCCGTTCTGGGCTGCTCAGGGACCAGGGTGCTGGGGTGCTCAGGGACCAGGGTGCTGGGGTACTCAGGGTCAGGATTTTGGGGCGCTCAGGGGCAGGCTGCTGGGGCTGCAGAACTGTGGCAGTTTTCCCCTGCTCACACAAGGTGACCCTCACTTCCCTTGGTGCTCTCTGAGTGCGCGGCACTGACTCCTCCGCACCTCGCCTGGCACTTATCTCAGGCAGCAGGTGCCGTTCACATCTCTGCAGCTATTTATTGCTCTGTTTGCCTTTGCTCACCAGGTATCCGGGCAGGTACGCTGCCTCGAGAGCTTTATCTCCTTACCACTTCCGCCAAGGAGGACCAGAGATGAAAGACTTCCCTTGGGTACCGGCAGAATACCCAGAATCAAGGGGTGTAACAGGGGCATGAAGGCTTCACACAGGGTCACAGCACTGCCTGGGGAGCCGTGGGTGTGCAGAGGGGGCATGGGCCCCTCGGGGTGCTCTGTGCTCACCCCGGTCCAGGGAGAGGCACCAGGCAGTGTCCTGGTGGATCCATCCCCAGGTCCACCCTGGCTGAAGCCAAAGACAAGAGAGGGGGAGGCAGGCAGGCGGTTTGCTGTTTGATTTCTGCACGTGGTCCCAAGATTCAACTTCAAAGTTTTGGTACATGCCAAGTTCTCTGTTGTCAGAGCCCATCCAAGCAAATAGTTTTTCTTAAAAAGAATGGGAATGTTTGAAATGGGAATACTCAAAATAAACACTTTGCTGTCTATGTGTGACACTGAACTTAATGTAGTCATGTGTTATACCCAGGGAGTTCTCAGAACATTTATTAAATCTTTGCTCAATTTGATTGTGTATATTTGCAGCCTATTTCATGCCTGAGTGATTCCATCTCTTTGACACATTCCCTGAACCTGGGCGCCCTATGAGCTGCTTCTCACAAAACTGTGATCCTGTATGAGCAAACAGACCAAACTCAGGCCCGAGCTGTGCCCATGAAAGCCATTGCACTGTGCTACTAGAACCTATTTGTTATCCCAGAGTTAATGAACTATATAAAAAGAATCAAATTACCAGGTATTCCAGTCCCTGGGTCCCTCTGCTCCCCTTCAGTGCCCAGGAGAGTGGAAGTCAGTGATTCAGACCTGCTGCCCAGGCTGCAGTGGGAGCTGGGTGGCAGCTTTCATCAATAAACCTCTCAACGAAAATGCAGCTCCTGATAATTTCCACAGGAAGCTGCTCAGAGAGATTTCAGATCAGTTCACATTGGTTCCACTTGAACTGAAATATTGAGTTGAACTGAATTGAACTGTGTAATCTTGAATTGTCCTGACATTAAACTGCAACTCACTCAGCAATGGAATATCACAAGGAAGTTTAGCTCTGTGTTTCACCTCCCTGGCCTGTGACTAAAACTGGAATTCCTGTGGGATGTCTCCCAGACATCCTGAAGCGGGAAAGATCCCAAGCTCCCGGAGAGGGGTCCCAGCTGGCACGAACAGGCTGGGGGAGCTTGGAAATCAGAACTCAGGGCTTTGCCTAAGGAGGTGGAATTCAATCTGAGAGAAGCACAACACGGGGTGTTCTTACATCCTGCATTCAAAATCTTTTGGTATTTTCCACCAGTTTTGCTTTAGGTGATTTGAGATGGAAACACCAGCTCTGTCCCCTTGTCCTGCCCTTTGGCTGACATGAGCCATGGGAAGGTTTGTCCCCGTGGCTGAAGGAAGCCAGGGGTGCCCAGACAGAAGTGTTGCTGAGTTCAGGGTGGACCTTTCCCAGCTGCATTTCCCAGTCACATTCTTGTGCTGACGTCAAGGAGGGCCCCTGACGTCGGTCCTGCTGCTCCCTCTGCCTGGCAGTGCCAACCCGAGGTGCCCGGGATCTCCCAGCTCCGGCCTTGCTCCTGCCCAGACCCCCCCTCTGACTTTTGGGGACATCCAGGGGGGTTTGTGGTGGAAGTTGCTCCAGGGGGGTGTTGACGTTGTTGTTCCTCAGGCAAATATAAAATAGCAGAAGTGAAATCGTGAGTAAATTCCTGACCTTCAGAGTGGCACCATACTGGGATTCCTCACCCAGCAGAGTTCTTTGAGCGGGTGTAGGGGATGCCCTGAGAAACATCTCGTGATTGTGATCTCACCACCAGGTTATTAACAGATTCTTATCCTCCGGAGGGAGGAAGCAATCTGTGCAGCGCCAGGCTCTGATTGGGATGCACAGCTGCCCGTGGTGGTCAGCCACAGTGGGGAAGGGCACACCCAGTGTCACTGGGAATTCACCTGCTTGGTGCCCACATCATGTCCCAGGTGATGGCCTGGCTTTCCAGTTCTTTTTTGAGAAAAAAAAAATAGATTTACCGAATTGGCATCTGCCCTGCACTAAACAGTTGGGCATCAGCAAGAATTTCTTCATGGACAGGGTGGTCAGGCATTGGAAAGGGTTGCCCAGGGAGCAGTTGGAGTCCCCATCCCTGGAGGTGTTCAAGGAACTACTGGATGTGGCACTCAGTGCTCTGGGCTGGTTGATAAGGTGGGGATGGGTCAGAGGTTGGACTTGGTGACCTTGGAGGTCTTTTCCAACATAAATGGCTCTATTATTCTATTCCATGAAAGCAGCTCCCTCATGCTGGAGCCCAGGAATTGAGACGTGAGGAGGGAAACAGACCCAGAGACGCCAGTGGGGAGGGCTCAGGCTGTCAGGGACAGCGACACTCCCCGTTCCAACCTCAGGGTGAGAAGGGCAATCTGGGTGATCGGCCACTGACCACATGCACTGCTGGTCCCTCTGTCCCTCAGGGCAGGGCTGGGCAGCTTCCCGTGGGATCTGCTCCCTCTTGTCTGTTCACGCTGCCCGGGCTGTACACAGAGGGGCTGTGATGAACAAACGGATCCTTTCTGGCCTGAACATGAAGGAGACAGTGGTCACCTCAGAATGATGGGTGGGAAAGGAGAGGTGATTAAAAATGGGAAGAAAAGCTCCTGGGAAGTTACAGAAACTGTGCCGAGGGGGCTTACGAGGACCAGTTGTGTCTAGGGATGTTTTGAACCTACCCACCCAGGCAGGCAAACTGCTGGGCAATTCCCACAGGATATCAAACACTAGTGAGCAGGGAATTATTTAGAGACATAACAAGATACGATTTAGGGAGATAAAGGAATATTGATTAAGGAGATAAAGCATTATGACCCATAAAAATAATTGAGAGCTGAAGTGTTCCTGACCATCCAGCAAACATCCTTCCTGTGAGCTGTGTTACCTTGTTCAAAAGATGGAAGGTTTAACACCAATCTGCTGCTGTCTTTGGATGAAAACAGGATATAGAAACTGGAAATAATCCCATCAGTGGTTGCTCCAAGAAGAGCTCATCCAGCCTTCTCTGTTACAGATCTGGCATTTCTCATCCCTGGGATTAAAAAATTGTAATAAACCCATGATAATGTGATTTTTCACTCGGTTTCTGTTGTTACTGTCACTCTTTCGGGTTTGGCTTTCCCCACCCCGAAACTGGTACCAGAACTAAGATGGCTTTTTTTGACTTTTTAACAGAATCGGGCGATAAAAGCAAATTCAAACTGGTTGTTGACAGAAACGACTGAATTCTGAAGTCACAAGTGAAGCTTTACGTGATGATTTACAACAAAACAAGACACCAGCCCGATAACGCGCAAAACCACTTCAAAAAACCCCTCGAAGACTGTGGAAAAAGAAACGTCAAAGTGAAAGAAGGGAACTGAGAGCACAAACAGCAAGAGAGACCTGAAGCAGGATCTGGACTTTCAGATCTGAGTGCCTGATCCCACTTGGTCATCAGATCCCACTGGGAGAGGTTTGCCAGTCACTGTCAGTAACAATCTGCATACACGGGGGGGGATTTCAAACCCAGGGATCCAAGCCCTGGATTCAAAGTCTTGAGCAGGTGTTGCAGCTCCTGGAAGGCACAAACAGTCTTGGCTGCAACAGTCCAGGATGGAACTGGAACTTGCTGGGTGCCCGCCTGGGAGAACACGTGGAATTCCAGCCTCTCTGGCTGCCTGACATGATTGAACCCTGACTTCTGCAGCGCAGTGCATATCCAGGTGCCTGGAGAGCTCAAAGCTGCAGGTGAGTGACTTGTGAGCATCTCACCCTGATTTGGCAAACTGGTACAAATGCCTTACACTGCGAGTTGGTACTACTGCATCTCACTCTGAGCAGCTCAGGGTGGGGGAAGCTGAATTCAGAGCTGGGGGTCGTGTCGTTTGAAGCCCTGAGCAGTCACACAGAGCATGAGCTGCCACGGCTGCTGCTGCTGCTGGCTGGAGCTGCCGATCCCGTACAAGGAAAGCACTGCTCACATTCACGGCCGAGAGCAGGGCTGTGTGTCCTTCTCAGGACAGGTTGATGGGGACTCCTGGTGGCAGCGTCTGCTCCAGCTCACACACCTCTGCCAGCACATAACCTGCACGGATTACACCTCCAGTCGGCCACGAGGAGTGTTTTTCCCCAGTATTCCGGCACTTGGGACTGCTGGGAACACTTGTTGGTTAAAGGGGTAACAGGAGGTCACCCAGGAGCAAGGACAGCGCCGTTTTGGTGGCGGTGGCACCGTGGGCGGGGGGGAGGGTGTTGGATTGGTGGCTGATCAAACATGCTTTGAGTAGCTTTTGATAAATTGAGGGAAAAAAATCCCAAATAGATTTAAAAAAAAACAAAACAACTGAACAGCAAAGCCTGCCTGGCTGCAGGTTCAGGGCAAAACCTGGGGGAAGAAAAAGAGAAATAAAGCATCCCTGGCTTCTTGGGACACGGCAGGCACAGAGGCTGCACTTGGAGCTGGTGGGAAATGGAAAAGCATGTCCTGGGATGGAGGAGGGACCTCGGCAAAGGCCTGAGCAGAGCGAGGGTCTGACCCTGCTCCCTGCGTGCTGCCCGTCCACACCTCCCCTTCTCAGGACCCTCCTCACCCCCCGTTTATCACCACGCAGGTGTGGCTGCGGGCTCCCCCATCAGGGGCTCGGGACCTGCTCCCCCAAACCCCCCGAGGCTGGGGTGCAGGGTCTCTCTGCCCCTGCCCTGAGCTGCGTTGCTGCAGCACAAGGCTCTGCGCAGGCTCCGGTTCCCTGACACACATGAGCTGCCCCAGCCACCCCTCTGTGCCAGCACTCGCGTTTGCTTTGATATTTTATTCCTGTAAAGCTCCTTTAATCTGTTTTATTTCTTTCTGTCACCAGCGTAATCCTCTCTGTGAGCAGTGTCTGCAGCTCGTTTGGCTCCAGGCAGAGCAACTTGGCAAGACTTGTCCAGGTGGTACACAGGTGATTTTTCTACCCTTTTTTTTTAAAAAAAAACCCCTTGTTTGTTTCTCTATAATTTTTTTTTCTTCTCTGAAAGTTCAGCTGCTGCACAAACATGAGGCTTTTGTCTTTCTGGGAAGCCAAGCTCAGTCCTGTATGTAGGTGAGGGGTTTGGAAGGGATTTGGGTGCATGAAGCTCTCGGGGTCCCGGGCTCCAGGTTCACTTTGCCTGGTGAATCATTTCTGAACAACTTCACAAGGTGCCTGGTTCTTATTTTAACATCTAAATCCCTTTCAAAACTTACCCTTTGGGCCTGCTTTGTGCTATGTACCCGTTACTCTGTACCAGCTTTGTAGGTTAGAAGGTTTTTGGGGTGATAAAATCTACGTAAAATTACATTACTGCAAAAAAACCACCCCAACAAACCCCAAAACCAACAAAAAACTTTAACATTAGTTCTTTTTTTAACCCAGGCTGCTTAATAACTTTTACTGAGTGTGTTTTTGTGGTGAGATAAAAGCATATTTTTGACAACGACCCAACACAGACGAGAACCATCGCCTGCAGAGCAAACCAACAGCAGCACCACGGTGATGTCAGAGGTCACAATGCCTGAGTCAGACTCGAAAACCCCTGGTTTTTCATGAAGAGAAAAACAAACCAAAGAAAACAACTCCCTCGCACGATGTAAAGCTTGGATTTGCCTCTTTGCTTCGGTCCCCTGGGGGGTGTGAGGGATTGCCAGCTCTCTGCACCCCATGGGGGATGGCTGCACCCCAGATCTCCAGCCTGCACCCACCGCCTGCCAAACAGGGCACCCAGCAAACAGGGCAGCTGCGGCGAGATCAGCAGCAAAGCATGGCTCTTCCTCATGGGAGAAAGGGTTCCTGGCTCTGCTGGGGACCTGCAGGTGGGCACAGGGCCCACCAAGAACGTCCCGCTGAGGACCTGTAGGAGGGCATGGGGCCCATCAGGAGCTCCAGGTTGCTCTGAGGAAGGGCTGCTGCAGAAGCGAGGTTTCTCCTGAGGCCAGTCCCTGTCCTGTGCTGGGTCCCTGATGCTCCTGTCCCTTGTGGGCACCTCTGCCAGGCACCACGGGACTGGTCAGTGCTGCAACGCTGCCCACAGGCATTTGTTCAGGTTCTCATGCGCTTGGACAAGTTATTTCACCCATGAAGACGACACCTACTCCCTCAGGTACACACCCTGAGCTGCACACACCCGTCTTTGCCAATAATTAGTTATTTACATACACCTTGAGAATTTGGAGCAGATGAAAAGCACCCCCAGCCTACAGAACCCAGGGCTGCTGCAGATAAAAGCTGTTGCACAACAAGGGTTTGCAGCACCTCAGGTGTGGAGCCTCACCTGGGCCCTGTGGGGTCGGGGGAGGGAGGGGGGGCTCCAGTCCAGCCAGCAGCTGGTACCTTGTAAGAAATCAAATCCTGTGTGTTTATTTTCCTCTAGCTTGAGGTGGAGAACAGCTGATGAAAGCTCTGAACTGAACACTGGAATTACCTTAAAGGACAAGAACAGACTACTGTGAGTTTTAAAAAAACCAAACATGTTGGATTTTATTATTTTTTTAGACCATTTAAAAAAAAAAAGGATTTAAAAAACACCATCTGATAGACCCACTGCTCTGCAAAAACACATCGGTTCATTGAAGCATCATGTGTTCTCTCACTTATTAAGTCAAGAAGTGGCCTGTGGCTGTTGCTGCAATTCAGTGTAATTTTTTTTAGGGCTTTTCCTTATATAGGGCAAACTGTGGCCTTTTCAGTACATTTGTAGAGTCCCCAGAGGTTCTGAGAGCTCATGACAAGCAAAACTACTATTTTTTACCATTTGTGCCATATCAGTGACTGTCTGCTCAGACAACATGTGCGTGTTTAAACGCTCTCCTGCTCTGTTCTGTGCCAGGTTGCTGGCTGAGGCCACGCCAAGGTCTCTTGGTAGCAAATAAAGGAGTTAATTGGTAAAGAAAAGCAAAGGCTTGTTGAACAGAATCCTGCACCACAGAAAAAAAATCCCTCAAGATGTGTCATTTCCTGCAAGACTACACTGAGCCCTTTGGAACTGGATCTCTTGACATGCCACACACAGAGCATGAGAAAGTTTCCATCACTGTAGAGCAGCTACTCTAGAAAAACAAGTTACACCAAAAACCCCTAAACCCCGAGACTTCCAGCCTCACTCTGGAGCTTCTCCTGAGGACTGAGAGCTTTCTTTAAAAGCACAGGCTGTGGCAGCTGCAGCAGAACTTGCCCTTGCTGGCAGGGAGTGCAGCAGTGGTGGGACACAGGGGACTTTTGGGGTTGTTACGCAAGGAGAGGCTCCAGGTGACACCCTGGGCAGACATCAGGTCTTTGCTCCATACCAAGATCAGTTTTAACACCTCAGCCACATTCCAGCCTCTCCAGAAATCCAGTGCCACTGCCAGGAGCAGGTCCCTCGTGCAGTCAGGCCAGGATGCAGCACAGGTGAGACACCTGCACCTCACTGCTGCCACAAAGGGGCAGGTAGGGCCTTTGGGGAAAACTGCCACTGTGTCCATGGCACCAGAAGAAAGTGAGAAGGCCTGATTTCTCATATACAAACCAAAAGCAGTGGTGTCTTTCTAGGGAAGAATTCCAAGTGATATAAGCACCTCTCCACACTCTAACAGCCAAGTTTAGACACATGAGGTTCCTTTTCTGCCTGCTGCAGGATACCCTGTGTCTCTACAGGCCCCTTCACATTGCTACGCCAATAACCTGACATGTCATTGAGCCCCGGTATCCTTTGGAGACGAGTGACAGAGGCAGGGAAGGTACAACAGCCGCGGAGCACGTTCTGAAATCAAACAGTACTTCATTACAGGGACACAGGAACTGAGTCAGTGATTATTCTTTCTTCTCGCCCTCCTCGGCAGTGGGGTCTGCGGGTGGCTCCTCCACGGTCGCGCTGTTGCTCTCCGAGCCCGTGTTGCTGTCGCTGGTTCCCTCCTCGGCCGTGCTGTCCACCCCTTCCTGCCCGCTCTCCTTGTCCTCTGGGGTGGAGGTTCCTTCTTCACCGTTCTGCTGGTTCTCCGTGCTCTCTTCCGGGTGAGGCTCTTCTGGAATAACATATTTCTCAGTGTCATTTACACATCAGTATTTATTTAGATTGTGCAATTAGGATTTAGGAAGGAAGAGAAGCTGTAATAAATCCGAGTATTCCACAGCAGTTACTTCTGTCACTTAGAACGTGCAGGGACAGGCACAACTCAGGGATCTCTTAGTGCTGAGGATGCATGTGGTCTTGCCACAGCATCCTGATGTCAGCCACAGCTGCCTGCTCTCAGAATTCCAGCCATAAAAAAGCCATGTGCCTTGTTAAAGCAGAAGCACTGGAATTCAAACTCTTTGATCCCTCTTTCCTAACACTCCTGCTGTTGCAGCAGTGACACACTGAGACTCCTGAATCCTGCAGCATTTCTTACTGCTGCTGTCCAGAGCACAAAGCGCCTGGAAAACCTGCCTGACAGCAGCATAGGAAGCAGCGCTGTTGCATCATCCTGGCTGGACACTGACACTGGGACAAGGAAACACTCAGAGTTAACCAAAGTCTAACTTTGGGTTTAGAATTTTTTTCCACTGGGTACATCACACACAAAGCATGCATTGGGGCTCTGTGGGATCTTACCCTCTCCTCTTTTAAAAATGAGTAATTGGATGAGAAAAAAGCAAATTCCCGTGTTCACCAAGATGGAGTGAACTGCTCTCCTCAGAGGCTCTTTAATACTGATCCTTGGAGGATTCTGCAGCAGATGTTCAGATGCAGTTACCTGTCTCCATTGGAGTGTTCTCCTCTTCTTTCTTCTCCTCCCCCTTGCTGGCTGTCTGCTCCTCCTCAGCTGCCAGGCTGTTCTGACTGCGCTCAGCTTGCTCAGCTGCTTCCTTTTCCCTTTCCTCCTGTCTCTTGCGAGCCTGCTCCTCAGCTTGAGCAATTTCAGCTGCAATTTTTTCCATATCCACTTCCACCTTCAAACTGCACAACTAGCAATTAAAAACAAAACAAAACAAAGGAAAGCTCTTTAGCTCTTTTACTACCTCAGTTACTGTGAGAAATAAACCATCAGTAAACCCCAACAATGAGTTCGTTATTTCTACACACAGCACAGTCCTTTCGATTTTACAAAGTTTCTATTAAAAGTAACTAGTGAGGGAGATACAGGCACATTACAAAAAAAAAAGGGGGAGAGGGAATAAATAAACAACCTAAAACTTGTTATTTGAATGCAGCCAAGGAGAGCAGTGTGCCCTCCACAGTGGCTTCAGGCCACCTTCCTCCAGCTGCTCTGAGTGAACTCACCCAGCCCAGCTTGGAGGCACTGCAATGTCCCCACTAAAGGTCACTGAAGGAGCAGGAAATCATCCTGTGCTTTTACCACGCACACTAGGGCACTGCCGCAGCAGCTGGGCAATTGCTCAGAACTGAACAGAGAACTGAAGCACTTTTACCACTGTGGAACCAGCAGCTTCCTCAGAGTAAGTGAGAAAAATGAGTTGTACCCTTTTAAGCTCGTTGTTGAAAGATTCTGTGCTTTCCAAAAACTTCCTCTTCTTTTCCTGGTGACGCTCCTCAATTTGCAGCAGCTCAGCTTCGAGTTTACGCTGGAAGTGAAACAAACAGCAAGAACGTCACTGTGCAGTCCCCTAACAACTGGGCAAAGACACAGCTCCACATACAAATTTTCATATGGGTTTATTTTTAAATATTGGTCTAATATGTAAACATCCTTCTGCCTGCCTCTGATACCCACTAGCTCAGAAGTTCATACCGAAAAGCAGGAGCAGTAAGTGGGCCTGTGCAGCAGTTCAAGCATATTGTAAATGAAACACTGTGTACCTGAGGTAAAGCTTCCAGCATGGAATCTGCACGTTTTCTTTCCTATTCTGCAGCCCCCAGGTCTGTATATACACTTCCCACCGGTCTGTATACACACAGCTCACAGGTACAGACACATTCTCCACATCAATTATATTCTCCAACACAGAAAGACCACAGTTCACAGGAAAGAAGGACAACCACCCCCTCCACTCTCCAAATCTTCTGTAATTAAAAAACCCCCAACAAATCTCTACCTAATTCTGGTCTCGCTTCACCCACACACTAATTGACTGTGCTGAAAGGGTTCTTTTGGTAACATGAGTGTTTGGAAACACAGGCATGTGCCCAAAGCTGGGTGAAATGTGCAGGTGTGACTTCACCATGTTTTGTATGAATTTAACTTTCAGTGAAAAATGTTAGAATAGGGACAATTTACTGCAAAAACCAGACTCATTACCAACATGAAGAGTGGTCAGGTACCCAAAAATCACAATCCCTACCAGTACCTATTAACCCGCAGACTTACACTGCATACAGAAGGTTGTGTGTAATAATGAAGAACTGTGGAACTAACAGTTAGGATATCCCAAATAACAAAACCAAGTTTAACGTGATCCTCTGTAACAAAACTGCACAGAAGGTGAAGTCTCACATTCTGCAGCTCCCAAGAAATCCCAGGGATTAGCTCTTGGAGCACACAGAACACTGACATCCAGCAAGAACAGTCATGTAGGTGATCAAATGATCTGAGACTTGGAGTCCAGCCCAACACCACCAAGTTTTAGCTGCATCCACATCCTTTCTCTTTACCTGATGAACCATTAAAGACTGAACCTGGCGTTTCAGGACTTGCATTCTGGCTGTAGTGACCACGGAGCGGACGTCGGGCACCACGCTCTCGCTCAGGATCTCACTGATGAGCCGGTGGTTCCTCTGGAACCGAGCCGTGGCCGTGTGCTTCATGGAGAACCCATCGTCATAATCTGGAACAGGAGTTTAAGGGGTAACTGCTTTGATTCCACAAAATGAGCGCCAAGTCTAACGACACTGCACCCACATTACCACTCACTAAAAACAGAATACGAGCCCTAACACCAGTAGCTGTCATGTCACAAAGTTCACAGTAACACACACAAAGCATTGGGGAATCAGAAAAGGAGACAAAGTGTGGCCAGGGCAGCATTTACCTTAGCACAGCTCTAACGGCTGATTTCACATGCATTTCCCACAGCTGAAATTGGGACTGACCTAGTTATTCACTCTATTGCTTTCCACATTTCCACAGTAAGAGGGACTATTAATACACCAAATAAAAGACCCATTCCTGATTAATCATGTTTCCAGAACAAAATGCCAGCGGGACAGTGACTCCTCTATAAATAACCTCTGTAGCACAGATCAAAAACACTTATTTTTTTGAAACACTGAGGACTGAAAGCATGAAGCAGTGAGACATGTTTACTCATCACTGAAAATTCATACGCATGTACTAAGAGTATTCGATTATTTATTAGTAAGTGCATTTCTCTAAAGAGAAACCAGTTAGGCAACAAGTATGAATTATCTCCCAGAACAATGCCACGTAGGAAAGTCCAGAAGTCTAATTTGTTTTACATTAAGTATTCCTACTGGAGATGACTATCCCAACTTTTCACAGAAATCTTAAGAACCTGAACACCATACCAGCAGATACTCTCACAGAAGAGAACTAGAACTAGAACTAGTAAAGGAAAGTTTCTTTATTTCTAAGTGTTATATTCAGTTTCTCATTGGGGTATCTGAATAAACAAAGCAAAAAAGAGGTAACGGCTGGTTCTGCCCCAGTCTACTTGGCTTATGTAGCACAGAACAGAATCTCAAGTCCCCAAGTTCCAACTACTCCAACATGAAATGTATTTACATAAATGTTGCAATTACCTCACACGGGGGAAAGTGCCGTTTGCCATGAGCTTTATCTCAGGGGTGTGCTTTTACAAGGGGGAAGGAAAAAAAAGGGTGTAACTGAGTACATTTTTCACCCTCAGGTTTCAACAAGTATTTGGTGATGAATTTAAAAGCAGCCATGAGGTGTGTGAGGCTGACTTTTCCCACTGGGTGGGGTGCATTTCCTCGCAGTCAAATAAACTTTCAGAATTTTCTCATCAACTTGTCAGCAGCAAGGCCACCTCACTCCCCAAACAATCTCAAATGACATTTGTTGAACATATTCAAAGTTCAGGTGCTTTTAATCACACCAGAACTCTGCCTGTCAGATTTATGTGCTGGTAATAAAGCACAACATTCCATCCAAGCCGGATTAAATGAGGCATCTAAGCCTTTTCTAAAGCATGTGCTAAAGCCATTACGGAGCTGTAAGCAGACTGATTTGGTTTGAACTATTAAGCATTACTTCACACTTAATTAAGAAGGGTTGGAATAACTTTTGCCATGGGTGCCACCTTACTTTTGGGAACAAAGTCAGCTGTATGCAATAAAACGTGATAATGAAAATTGGCATGAAAGCACCAAAGCAGAAACAAAGCCACGTGAAGTGCTGCGGAAGGTGCACACAGGTGGTTTTCTGTATCTCCATGGCCGGTCCTGCCACGAGAGAGTCCCACTGGGAGTGCACACACACTCCTTACCATCAGGATCCTCCGCGGGCTGGATGCTCATGTAGGGCTCCCCCTTCTCCATGCGCGACTGCCGCTGCCGGCTCTCCTCTTCCAGCGCTGCCTCGGCGCGGCTCTTGGCGTTGATGTAGGCCAGGTAGGCAGGGGAGTTGTGGTAGGCCTTCATGGACTCGTTGTACTCGATCTGAAAGGTGACCAACACGGTTTGATTGCACCACTGGGTGACTCCCACCTTGCCACAACTGCGCTGTGTAACTCGCAGTGCGGTTACAGAGACAAAGCTGCTCTGAATTGTCTGGCTGAGAGACAAATGACCAGATTCTCTCAGTCTCTCTTTTTTTACAGATTAGAACTTCTTCTATAGTAATTCGTGTTTTAAAAACACAGCTGATCTTTTAGGTCCTTTTCAGTTTTACTACCTGGAAGTCTTATGATAGCTTTGTTTTTTGAGATTTCAAATTCATACACCCCAGAACATTTATGATCAAGTTCTGGTAAGATGGTATTAGCAAACACAAAATATTCTCAGTAATTCTCTGGAGTTTAGCTAAAACTGTGATTCTGATTTCTTCTCTTTCCTTATGCCAGTATGGCATGAACCACTTTTCAAAATCATTTAAGACTTGTCCATTCTTTGACCCATCCCTGCACTGGGATGGCACAGAAAGCTGCAGCCAGGCTCCTGTCTCCTCCTGGCATCAGGACAGCAGCACTATTTTCATGTTCTTTGAAATACCTCTTCCCTTTGATTTGCTTTCTTTAATCTCACCTTTAAGATTTTGTACAGTGATTTGAGATATTTTTAATGAAAAATAGGTATAATCTATGATACTGTTAAAGGTAGCTAAAACTCTTGTTTATGATCAGGACCAGAATCCTTCTGCCTTGGCACTGCACAAATAGAAATTAGCTGGCCCCTGCCCCAAGGAGCTTACAATCTAAACATCATTACCAAGGTAAAAATAGAATTCCTGGATTTTTTTTTTCTCAGCTAAGAGCACCCAGCTTTGCAGTACTTCTCTATTGCCTTGGAATAAAACCAGCTGAGATTTGACCAGGTATCCACAGCCTCAGGTGCCTGCCAGGTGTAAGCACAACACATCAGCTGACAATTCTCCCTTGGTACCTGAGAATCGTAAGAACAGTCACGTACAGGTGCTCAACACTTACCAACCTAGACACGAGGCAGCTGTCATCTCTTGTCATTAAGATCAATAAAACCACCAAAACAAAAGCACAAGGAAACCCTACAAGTGGTAGCATTTTCTATTAAGAAACAAAACACTAATGCCACAGCGTGGAGTTCCACCAGGAAAACCAAACCCCACATGACTGGAAGTCTCTTAGGAACACGTTCATGACAACAGCAGTAGTTGCAGAGCACCAGTTTTGAAAGAGGATTTTGGTGTTGAGACAATCTTTTCAATACTGATGTTGTACAATCAAATCCATTCATTAAACAGTTAAAATCGACACTCAATTATAAATACTTCATTTTGAATTAGGTCTAAAAACTGACCAGTCACAGTTGATGCACAGTTATTTAAAAAAATCTAAGAGGCGTGTCAGGACAAACTTCCATTTAAGTTACATACAGGGCTCTCGTGAATGCCTCAAACACCCCTGCATGGGGAAGATGAATTTTTCTTCTCAGACCAGTTCCTAGAAGAATCAGCTGTAATAAACATCCCAGATTTCTTCCATTTACCTTTTCAGCTTCATATTCATTCAAATACTCTTGCTTCTCTTCATCAGTGAGATCTCGCCACATTCCTCCAATAATCTTGCCAATTTCCCATAACTTCAAATCAGGATTGGACGCCTTCACTTGGTCCCAGACCTTAACAGAAACAGCTGGAGCTTTACTAATGATATCTAAATACTTCCAAATTAAACATTTTATATTGTCATCTCAGTGTTCTTTCTGGAATCACCATGAAAAACAGGATAAAGTTAGGAATGAGTCTGGCTAAACTATCTGGATTATTTTCTGGGGCAGGAAGTCAGTAGGAAGCCAGCTACTGAACCAGGCAATTGCTGAGTGGCTTTGGTCTCATGGGAATATTGCCTTTAACCCTCTCAATTCTCTTCTTAAATGCACATCGCTGCATCTCGGGGAAAAAATGCTACTGAGTAAACACATCCAGCAGTAGATTATGACAAAGAGACTGAGCTTTTCAGATCAGAATGTAACATTTCACAATATTTCAGTCTTGCTGATCAATCTGAGTTCCAACAAGTTCTGACTCCACCAAAAAAGTTTCTAACTTTATAGGGAAAAAAAAAGGAGAGCTGCCAGTGTAATTTCTTGCTGCGCCACTTGACTTTTTTTTTTGTGTGTGTGTTGATGTTTTTTGGCCTAAGACAGACATGCTGGTAAAGATACTTTACCAGAAGTGGAAGAAATTCCTTCTGGCTCACCTGCTTCAGCCAGGCTGCCATGCCCTCCCCATGCCCCATCAGATTCCAGACTCCTC
The DNA here is from genome assembly GCA_013397975.1 of Machaerirhynchus nigripectus. Classification (NCBI taxonomy): domain Eukaryota; kingdom Metazoa; phylum Chordata; class Aves; order Passeriformes; family Dicruridae; genus Machaerirhynchus; species Machaerirhynchus nigripectus. The sequence goes on along the minus strand of VZRQ01006517.1, from coordinate 84,040 downwards.
AAGAGTCTCTCTCCTACTTTCTGTCAAAGTTCACAGAATAGCGAAGCGAACGTTGCCACGGGCTAGGGTGGTGAAGGAGAACATGCAAAGTCCACTCATTGCTACTCTTCAGTCCAGCTACAGCACTGCACCAAGCCCAGAAAACGCAAGGAATACTTCCTTTATATAAAAAAGTTCTGTCAGTAAGTCACAGGAACTTCTGAATGTGGCGGGGTGGATCCTTGTCAGCAGACAGTGGTAGGAATTAGCATTTTAGCAATTTTCCCCCCAGAAATTGGCAACTGTGTGACCAGACTACTTCTGCCTTTGTTCTGCAGGGCAGACTCTGTACTTTACATCCCCTTAAGAGAGCGCAGGCTGTTAGGAGTCAACGTTTAGAAGCTGAAACTAAGATCATAGCAATTAATTGTTAGCACAAACACACACTGACTTTATTACTGATGGACACTGTAATACCCACCTTCCGGCTGTACCTCATGTAGGGCATCAGGGGCTTGTCTGGGGGTTTGGGGGGCTTTGGAATGGTAATACCAGAGGAAGCCTATAAAAGAACCGGATAAATCCATTTGTTAATGGGGTCACTGGACAGTTTCTACACGCACTAGTTTTGGAAAACACTCATTCTTGTGCATTCACACACCCCCACCAAGAGAAGCAAGCAACATCACCAAAAAAATTACCCAGTCTGTAAGTGAACAAGCACTAGCTACAGCTGGTCCTCACAGGAATAATTTCCAATATAAGTTTGTCCTTTTCTCTGTACGTTGACAGAGCAGTAACTACATAAATCCTAAAAAGGGCTCCATGTTCTTAAAACTGAACTACATAGCTTAGGAACTGACATGGAAACCCCAGTCCCAGCTGGTTGTTTTTTCTCACTTCTGATGACTAATTTATTTTATCCATTTTGACAAATTTAATGTGGCTACTGTACAGGTGAAAAAAGATATGAAGAAAGTTTAAAAATATTAAGTTAGAGACATTATCAAATAATTTTAGCAATTATTTATCTGCAAAATTTGTCAGTGGTAATTTGGAGCCAATTAACAGACTCTTTATGAAAAGAAAACAACCCTATGCAGCTAAAAGGTAAAAGTGTGCTCTACTTGTAGCCAAACTGTAATGAATTGTCCCAATTAAGCCTGGAACATGCTCCTGTGCTCTGTCTTCCTTTGGCTTTACGCTGCCAGACACAGTGCTGGCACCACACAAAAGGCCACTGAGCTTTAATGCTGCTGCTGGAAAGCTGCTGCCTCCCCTCATGTCCCACTCAACCCACAGAACACCTGACAGGGTTTGCTCCTAAAACAGTACAGTGACATCACAGCTCCTGTCAACTGCAGGGTTTGAAACCCTCCACTCTTCCAACAACTCCACATGCCAGGAGTTATATTAAGTGGGAGCATTTACATGAAAATATAAAGCAGGTTCAAGACCTTTCAGGGCTGTGGCCTGGAGATCAATAGTTGGGTGTAGCCCAGAAGGCTCACGTTAAATACTTAGTTTTCCTCCTGATAGTTTTTTGTTTGCTGAATTTATGGAGCTCTATGAACAATGCATACAGAACTGTGTATAAATAATGTGCATGAGGTATATGCATTACCAAAATGTATACATAGATACACATACAGATGGGTTGGAAAAACATTAACGGAAACTGTTTAATGCTTTTAAATTAAGAGGGATTTAAGGACACCATCCATATACTGGGATATGCATGGCAGAGCAGGCTGTGTATGCTTGTGACACACAGAAACAATGAAGTTCTCAGACAAAACCTGACTTAGTCTTGTATAAGGAAAGTATCCATTCGGACAGTCAATTCCAGCTTGTAGGGGAAGGTCCCTTCTGTAAATGCTTTAAGAAATTGGATGAACTTCATATGAAGTTTGAAAGAAGATTTATATGAGAGGCATAAAAAGAGTTCACTTCTTTAAAAGCACCATGTATTTGGTCCTTGCGAAATCTATGAATCACCTTCCAAACTGATCAGAAGTTTTGAGGTACAAAATTTTACACGCAAAAACCTTAAAGTTGTGAGATATTCAAATACCAGGGATGTACTCCATTTCTGTTGTGTTATGAAAGTGTTACATTTCCACTGTCTATTTTTGTTTCCTAACTGCATGTAATGCTCAGGACTTGATTCATGTTTGAAAGAAGCTGTCACCTACCTCATCACTTGTCTCTATCTCACTTCATTTACTCCATGAAAAATGAATGTAACATCCATTTCCCACACACTGACACATATACGAGCTGAAAGGATTCTATTTTATTATCATCATCACACTTTTGTTGAAAAAATAATGACTGAACTTGGGGCTGTGCAGTTATTACCAGACTAAGACTGGAAAGAAAAATAAAGGCCTGTACCTCTCACATGGCTCAACAGGATGATGCAACGACTATCAACGATCTCCAGTTTGCAAAATGTTCTTCCTTATTTTTGTGCCAATCAACCTCAGCAAAAAGAGCAGTTCCCTCCCTCCAAGAATTCATACCCAGCTACAGAACTTTTTCCTATGCATGCAATGGTCACTGAAGACCACAAAGTCTGTCTTTTTGGACGTCTGCCTCATATACCATTACCAGTTTTCCCTGCTGAGTAAAAAAAAGCCCATTTTCCTGCAAAAGGTTTCAGAGTGAAGGGGAAGGGGAGGAGGGTGAGGAGTAAGAATCAGAAGTTGGTTTTGGCTTTTTTATAAAGAAGTGGCAGCAGCCAAGACTCCGAAGAACCTAACCCTAAAGCCATTTCTGGTCGGTTCCTGGTGTTTGCCGGAGGATGTAATAGTTGATTCTCCTACCGTGACCCGGCTGTTGGTGCCCGGGTTCCCTCCCAGCCTGTAGTTGTTGTAGGCCAGATGGCTGTATGGATTGTATCCCACAAACCCTGGGGTGCTGGGCATTTGCTGATGGAAACAAATGAGACAAAAACACGAATGAGAAATGAGCTCAAACGAGGAAAACACAGAAATGAAAATGAACTGCAATATGGCATGCAAAAGCAACCAGAATTCAAACAAGCAATGAGGTGTAGCAGTCGGTGTCTTCCCAACACACACAACTTACTCCAGTATAAACCTAGTAAGGAAACAGGACTTTTAAGTAAATGTGTCACTACAAATTTCTGTCGTAAATTGGTGATTTTATTTCTATTAAATGTGTAACTCATTTAAACAAGTATTCTGTAAATTCAGCTCATGGCTAATAAACTTTTCCAACACAAGCCACCAAGGAATTCAGAAGACTCTTGTGCCCAAAGGGTGAAAGTTACAGGGCAACACAGCACCCAGTGGTGGGGCAGAAATCCCCACTACCCACATTCTTTACACCAGTGAAAATCCCTGCCTGCTTTTCTTCCCAGAATTCTGCCTTCCCAACAAATGGGGCCGGGGAGGAAATCTCTCAAAGCACCATTTGTGCTCCACTGCCAGGGGCTGAAGACAATTCCCAGAGACATCTCTCTGTTATAAGGCAGGCTATAGACTGACAGAGCTGAGGGACTCTCCATCTGCAGTAAGACCTGTAAGTTAAAAACTTTAAACTAGTTTGAACAGATCACCAAATCCAAGACAATTCAGAAGTTAATCAATGCATCTTCATTCATGAAAGTGGATTGATTTGTTTTCACCTCAGTCACACAGGAAAAAAAAAAATCTCGTTTCTCTACATTCCCTTTTCACTTATCTATGGACACTCAAGTTTCACAAGGTTCCCTCTATTCCCCTCCTCAAATAAATTTCCTTTTTCCATTATCCCTCCTTTCCCAGTAGGATTTTGTTGGAAAAATAGATGAACAATTTAATGGTAATTGTGATTAAATCCTGACTGGTGGTTCTATGATTCCATTAGGATTCACAAGAGCCTGGAGTGTTTCTGGACATTTTAAGTGTCATTCCCACAGTGTCCTACTCTCCAGCAGCCCTAATAAGCATTTCAAGAGTCTTTCACAGGGATTCACTGACTGGACCTGTTCCAGATTACAGTTACAAAAATTTGACAAATAGGTTCAGGACTCTAAGAAGCAAAGTATGACACACACAAACACTGAACAGAAATCCCCTAGGAGCTGACTACAGTAACTATGAAGGTTTCAGGTCAATACAGACATACTGCAGGGGTTTATTTCTAAACATACAAGTGCAGAGGAAAATTATCCTTTAACAGTCGGTCTTCAATATAGATTTTATTGCGAAGTTTGTTAACTCAGTCACAGCAGCTGATGTGCTCATCTGTATGCCTGGGCTCATGACATACACATTCACTACTTCATAAGACACTGTTTTACTACAGTTTTTCATATTACCATAACAACAGGTTTTGAATATGTTGAACTACACCTCTTCAATAAAACCAGGTGACAATTGTAATCTCCGTCTGCTTAATTCTTTATTTCTGCAAGACAGGATTTAAATGTTACCAGGGAACTACCTTGCATCACATGGAGAATTTTTATTTCATCTACAACACTGCAGTTATGAGAATTACTGGGATTTTGTTGACTGCAGCACCTGAACCTGGCTGTGGAAGAACAAGCAAGGTTATTTGGCTACTTTGTGATTTGCATTAACAGAGCACAGACCATCACCCGAAGGACTGTATAAAATATAATACAAAATAAAAGATGTTTGTAAGACAGGCAATGCACGTCACTGGTTGCAGTTCTGACGTGTGCTTCATATATCCTTCTGAAGGACTGTACCACCACATCAACATAAACCATGAAACGTCTGTATCCATGCTACATTCCAAAGGAATCACACGAGTATGGACATATCTCCATGCAGGAATCCAGTGGTCAGAGTAGATCCATGTTCCTTCTAACACTGCCACAAATCTGTTTCGTTGTGTGCAAAATGAAAACTATGCAAATCAAGTTTTATTTATGTAAACTTATAAAAATGTAACTTGTATTTATGCATTATATTATTTTCAAGCCTTTTCCTGTAAAGTATGGCATAATACATTTGAAGGATCACATTCCTTCTAATTCGCATCCTGCAGAGATCAGAGACATACTAGTGGGTAACAGTTTTCCAATTTACTTTGGAAAAAAATTCATTATACCATCTTTGCTCATTCTTCTGTACAAAGGATTTGTCCTGAAATCCAAACTATTCAGAAATGTGACCAAAGAGGGGCATTTGCTTTCAAACAGTTCCTTGCCCACAGCACACTGGTACTGCAGCACCTTTGTACATCCAGGAATGTCACTGGACAGGATTCAAAGCTCCTGTTCATGTTTTCCTCCGTGTCATGCCACACCACTTCACTAGAAAGTAAATTATTTCCCATGCCCTAGACGCCAAAATACCAGTGATTTCAACAAATGCAAGACTGGCATCAGGAGAGTTTCATTATTGTGAACCAATGTAACAGGATGTTTCATATTCCTACATTCCACTGAAAAGCAGCTCAGTACAACAGGAATGTGGAAAAATGCACTGTTCTGCCCATGATTTGGGCACAGGCTGAGTAGGACGTTTTACAGTCAAATACATCAGTTGCTTCTTAACTATCCCAGTACTGCTGCAACCCACTGTGAGTCATTTGAGACAAGTGACTGATGACAGAAAACTCAGTGTTTGAGAGATCCCAGGCTTAAAGGCAAAACAGATTTATTCAGCTTCTCTTTCCCGAACTTCTCAAAAAAGAATGATATTAATTTAAACAATTCATATCACATTAATTACTACTGTGTTTCCCATACAGGAAGGTGATGCAACTCCATAATTATTTTTCTGGGAGGTTACTAAAGGCTCTGTGTTAATGAGAAAAATCACTATACTTACGGTTGCAGGAGCTGGGGTGGGAGGTGGGGCATAGGATGGCCTTTCTGTTAAGATAGAAATGTAAGCACTTTTTTTTTTTTCTTGAAAATCTGAACGAATTCTTAAGGCATCTGCTGTGACCAACATTTTTGAAGGAATTTACAAAAACAAACAAATTGTACTCTGAAAGACTTTGCATTTTGCCACTGAAGAGCAAAAAGCAACACAAGAGATAGAAAAGAAAGAAAAATTGAAGCTCCCCCATTGCTCTAGTCCCAGCCTTTTATTCAAGCAGAAGACTGGAGAATATGAAATTCATTTATATGCACACCAACTACATGGAGGGAAAACATAAATGCAGTCAAACAGGATTTAGAAGCTGTGATATCTGGATTTCCTACGAGAACAATATGCCAGGAATCAGCCACAGCAGGATTTAAGGCCAAGAGTTGTCACTGCACTTTCTACAACTTCTTTTAATGCCAGGAATAATGGCATTATCTCACAAACAGGTTCCATGGAACCAGATCTTAAAAACATCAAGTTAAAGCAAGAAAATTTTTTTAGAAAAACTTACTTGACATTTTGATAGTCAAATTTTCAGCCACCTGACATTATATTTGTACTTCTGCAAGACAAAAGAAGATCACGCTAGTAAGTGTTGTTGTGCCTTTGCTCCCCCCCCTCCCCCCCAGATCTTTGAAGCTTCAACTGATATCAATACCCGTGGTTATCAAAGTTTGCCAATTTTGGAATACAGACAAAACAATTTTCAGAAACCAGGGTGTTATCTCTTTGAAAAACGAATGGACTTTCCAAGGAATCTGGCCTTAAATAGCTGTGCAAGAGCACATAGGTTTAGGTCACTTTCATATTGAAGGATCTAAGTAAATCTATTTTGCCCCTTACGGAATAAAAAGAACATACCCCATTATTTTACACTTACTGTTTCAGAAATCTGGTATTAATACATAAATGACCAAATGATGTGTCTCCTTTACAGGGTACATACAACAATCACCGAGCCCGGCAGCTGCGGTCTCACAGGCAGTGCTTAACCTTTTAGCACCGAACCCAAGAGTGCGTCAAACAGCGCTGCTTTTTCGAAGTGATTTTTTCGGCCTTTATCTTCAAATAACGCCACGGCGACTGAAACCTCCTTTAGAATCCCTACTAACGACGTGCTCCGGGCTCGCACACGGGGCTGGCTCGGGGCGATCGAGCGGAGCCTGAGCGGGCCCAAGGCGGCCACCAGCGGGTCCCTCGGCCCCAGCGCTCCCTCCCCGGGCCCGAGGGCCCTCCCAAGCCCCGCAGCGCTCGCGGTGCGGGACCGGAGCCGTCCCGAGCGCCTCGGTCAGACCCGCCGGGCCCCCCGCACTCACCCGCTCGGCGCGGCCGCGCTCCCTTTGTTCCCACGGGCCGGGGCGGCGGCGACGGCGCCTGCGCACTCCGCTCCGCACTTTCGACACCCCGCCCCCGGCCCGCCGGAGACTCCGTACTCACTACGGGGGAGCCTGTTCGGCTGCCCCCCCTGCCCCACCGAGGGGCCAGGGCCATCCTCGCACCCTCCGGGACGGCGGCGACCCCAGGGGCCGTGGCGAATCTGCGGGATGCAAGAGGCGCGCCACGCGGGAGGCGGCCCCGCCCGCCATTACCGGCACGGAGGCGCTGCCGGGCCGGGCAGGGGGTGTACACCATCGGGGCTCCCGAGGCGCCCCAGACCCGCAGTGCCGAACACCGTATTCGTCCCCTTCCCCCGCGCCGGGCACCCCGGTCACGGTGCTCCGAGTGGTGGCTGCCGGTGGCGAATCTGCGGTGCAGAGCGGGCGCGCAGAGGGGGCCCTGCGGACGCCTCGTGCTCGCTGCGCTTTAGCGCCTCTTCCCCCTCACGGCAGCGCGCGGCCCCTGAGGGGATTTTGGCGCCTTTTTCCCCCTCACAGTCTGCGCGCGGCCCCTGAGGCGCCCCACCCCGCGGGCCACCGTGAGGCGATGGGGGAAACGCTGCGGGGTCGTGTTCGAGCCCGAGTAATACCCCATAAAGGCAGCGATGGAGTCAGGTGAACCGCCCGTCAGTGCTGGGGGATCCTGCTCCGTGCACAGTGTGGTGCCGAAATGGCGGCTTGGGATGGCAGCGCTTCCAGAGACGGTTGAGCGGAGCAGGACGAGCTCTGAGGGCAGCGGGAAGGTGCCGGCGTGCGGGAGAAGGCCAGAAGAAGGGGATGGCGTTAGGGAGGCAGCGAGATGGACCCCGGGTAATAAATATTATAGTATGTGATAACTGTCAACCAAATCAGCCTGACAACTCAAAACACTCTGCTGCTGAATCACACAGGATTGTAAATTACCCAGTAGTCTTTGGAGCAGTGGAATTGTCCACAATTCCTTGCAGAAATCAGCAAAGGCATCACACACAGGTAAAACCCTCCCAAATATCAAACAAGGTGAACCGTGTGTCTCTGAGGGTGTGAGGAGGATGAAAAGTTCCAGAACTCAGCATTCAGCTTTAAGAGCCTCTTACAATGAAAATTATCAAAGTGACTGAATTAAGTATGAAAACTTTGGCAGTGAAACTTGAAAGTTTGATGTTGAACATTTGACATTGAAATTGAATGTTTGGCATTGAAATGCTCTCACTTGGCCAATAAGATATATTTCTAGACATTTAGGAGGGAGAATTTGGGTGGATCTGAAGGAAAGCCAAGGTGGATAGTACCTGCCTAACCCAAAAGGATGGTAGAAGGTGAAAAGAAGAAAAACTAACTGAACATGGTTTGCTGCAAGTTGGGCCCATTTTTCTTGATGCCTACAGTTCCACTGGCCCAGTTTGTTTTCATACTTAAATAAACTTATTTTAATGAACAAATAAAGAGACAAGAGCTTTGCCCTCATCTGCTTAGACTCTGTTGTCTGTGCCCACAATGGACATTTGTTGACGTGCAGCAGAATAATCTGTGACTTCAATTTTATGTTAAAGCAAGAGTTGAGAAGATTCTTCAGTCAGCAAAAATACATCATACTAGTTCACCAGCATCACTGGGCAGGAAAAGCTAAAGAAAAGGTGAGAAAATACTTGTAAGAGGTGAAAAATAGCCTGGTTTTCTGCCTGCTTTTGACCAGGTTTCCGCCTAGTTTCATACATTCATAAGTAACATGGTTTTGTTGATAATGTAAACAGCATTTAATGTTAAATTGAAAATAGAAATTTTGAAATATTTATTAATTATTTAAAATTAACTTTAATTTAAAAATTTGAATTATTTAAAATGTATTTCTTTTTAAAATTGTGTTATTTATTATGGTGTTCAAGTACATTTACTGAAACTCACATTCCATACTAATAGTTCTAAATCATTATATGTTTTCAAAGCCACCCATGTATTCCCTACTTTTATTCCCCCCCTTTTTTTTACCATGCTCTTTTCCTCAATTCCATCTTGTGATAGTGAAAGGCTTTGCCAGCATACACTTTTTAATAGCTTGTACAATATATAAGTAGTTTTACTGATTTAATGGGATTGTTTATATTGCACCATGCTCACCAGGGGGTATGTAAAAGCTTCTTCTTACCCAACTGTTTAAATTACCAGCAATTTAATAAGCTCTGGAATGAGGACAGACATTCACTGGGAAGTAGGCTGAGACAATGAAACTCGTTTTTACATCAGCCGTTTGCAGGTGCTGGTTGGCAGAGGCTCAGCTGGTCTGGGTTTAATTCACAGCACAGAAATGAAAAATTCTCTGCCACAGTATTAAGCTTCAGTGTTGAATTTTTTTAAAATTCAGCTTTAAAGTGACCTAAAAATGAGGGTGAGATGTTATTATTTTGATGTCCACATGGAGTTCGCACTGACACTTGTGGAAGTTCAGTAGTTTGTGAGCAAAAGACAGTTCTTTACATTCGAAGAGATAGAATTTATGAATAATGCAAAAGTAGATACTTACTGAAAGGGGTGAAAACCTAGTTGAAACCAGAATGCCCACTTGAACCAGGCATAGAGTAGCAGAAGCTACTGAAGTCAGTGTCAGGGGGTCACACATGAAGAAAATAGCCAGGGTGACTGGATTTACCAGGAAGAAAGAGTAAGTTTCGTAGGAGGAGGACACTCACCTATTATGGTAAAGATTCTGAGGGAATTCGTGTCTTTCTAATTGCAGAGAAGATCTTAGAAAACACATTTTACAGTGATACAGATTTTCCTATCTGCAACTTTCATTTTGCATTTCTCTTTTACTCCTTTCCTTCGAAGGAGAAGACATTGACACGCACAAAATATGCATGGACAAACTCCATTTTAATACTTTTTTTTATTGTAGTACTATCATTTACTTTGGTAAATTCGTATCCCTGTTTAAAGTGCCTTAAAGCAATTAAAACTTAGTTTAAATTCAAGTATTGTAAAATGTACAGAGTCTAAGCACAAAAAAAAGCTGCATAGTGAAAATACTGGAGCAGGCTGATACATTCAGTATGCCAAGTACTCAAGTGGTAACAACATCAGCTCATGGTTCAGGTTAAGGATAATTAGCGAGTTTGATAGTACAGACAGGACGGGGCAATATCGATGCATTGTTCTTACCATGAGCAAAGGACAGAAGCATAAATTTACTCTGAAAGAATCTATAGTATCAGTTTTGTACACATGCCATAAGTAATAAGGCAGATACTGACACTGAAATCAATCCTTTACATGCTGCTGTAATCCAGCAAATCCTGTGCGTGGGTTTTCCAGACGTTGAGCCCCAGCAATCGCAGTTTTCCTGTGGGAACTGTGACATCCACCCTCTTAAGAATCCTTACAATCATTCTTGTCTTTGTACAATCTTTGAGTCTTTGTTTGAAATTTGTCCCATAAGGTTTTAAAGAAGGATGGCTGGTCCTCTGTGTACCAGTGCAGGGTTGTCTGCTGGGGTTTGTGTTTGCCCACAGCTACTTTGGGTAGGAGTGGGGGGTACTTAAGGGGTCTGGTTGAATTGTACTTTGAATTTGTAGCCCTTACTTTGCCCAGTTAATCTGAAGTAGTAACAGTTGTACCCTGGTGTAATAGTGACTTGTCACATGTACCAGATCAAGAGCATCACTTACCTGTAGTGTTTGTCATAAGAGGAATTTGTTGAAGATATTTTAATGCATATTGTTATAATAAACAAAATTAATGGAATACCAGCATTCAAATGGTTGTTTGACTCCTCCCATTTGAACAATTAGAGAGTAATTTCATTTGCCTTGGCTAAGAGACTTGTAGTACAGGTGTGTGTGGACACATAACAGAGTGATTGATTTTTCAGGTGAAATTACTGCTTCAGAATCAGGGAAACAATATGGCTAAAATGTTACTGGATTGTAACAACACTTTTAAAATGGGTGTATAAGGATGTAGAGGAAAGACATTTTTGCTCAGTTGTTGCCTGAAAAAAAGGAATTTAAAAATACTAGCCACTTTTAAAAGAAAACTCTTTGTTAATAGTTCATGTATTTTAAGAGTATTTTTGTATGTAATTTTTGCTGTTAGAAAGTATTATTTTAAAATATATTTCTAGACGTGTGACAGTTGTGATATAAATTATTGCAAGGATTCACCAGTCATTGTGTGAATGGAATATTGAATAATTAAGAGAAGCAAATATGCATTTCTCATTTTCAGAAAGAGAAAACAAGTTCTCTTTTACAAAGGCAGAATATGTCAAACTATAAAGTTCTAGTTTAATTTTTGTAATATTTGGTGAAATTCTACAAAACAACAACAATGAGAAAATGAAAGGGCTGCACTCAGCATATAAAACCAGTAGAAGTCGGGTTTCTTGGAATCTGAACCCCTTGCTCTTCACCCTTTCTTTTAAAGGACTGTATGGTTTTATTGTATTGATCCAAGTGCTTGGTAAGATGTTGTGGTTGTAGCAGACAGCAGCCGTGGGAGTCCATCTACAGTTTATTTCCGAAGCCCGTTGTAGATGCACTTTGAGGGAATTAGCTGAGGTTAAGGTTTGATGGATGGGATGCTGCAGGATCTCCTCATCACCAGCCTGACTTCAATGTCGGGGAGGGTTTTCTTTTTTGTGTGCAAACACCCTTCCTCTGTGGCTGCCAGGTGGAGATCAAAACGCAAGGAAACAGACTTTTTCCTTAAGCGAGGGTTGTCCTTAAAGAAAGAACCTTCCCATTCCTTAATGACTTCATCCACTTTTTCTGTCCTGAAACAATAAAGCAAAAGTATTTATGATTTTTTAGGCTATATTAGTTACCTATCTTCAGGACTGCTTTTAAAACAGAGAGCGAAATGGCGTCATAAAGTGTCGAGTTATTTTATATGGTACTGAGATATCAGAGGTTTCCTTTTTTTTTACAGTTTCATCCTCCAGAGAAGCTAAATAAAGGGTGAGGGTTCATTACGTTCTTCTTTTTGTACTTTTAGGTAGGCATGGATACAAAACCACTGCTCCAGACACATTAGGCAGTTTGTTTCCAAGGAGAAAGTTTGGAATCCAAGCTCAAAAATTTTTCAAGAAACCTCAGTACTGTAGTGGGCAGGACAGAATTCCTGCATCTGAAAACCTTCAGAATAGGGAGGAGAAAATCTAGTTTAGACTCAAACCTCAGAATGTGGAGCTATATTACATTAAAGAGAAAAAAGGGCAGAAGTAAAATAGGGAGAATTGAAAAGCCAGCTGATCCAGGAATATTGAGGCACCCAAATCCTGTTGATTCAATTCTCTATGTGTGTGTCAGAATTCAGATCTCAAAGTCAGGCTCTGAGGCCTCACCCAGCCGAGTAAACTGCACCCGGCAGAGTAGCCCCATGCAGATCTGAGTGACTGTGTGATGAACAGAGCTCATGCACAAAAATAAATATCACCTATGGGGTGTGTCTGGTGGACCTTATGATGGCATTAATTTCTTCAGCAGCTGATTATGGTTCGTTGTTAGGGGCGGCCCACTACAGTGTGTTTAAAGGTAACATTAAATTAGTCTACAAACAAGCTTAAAGAGCAACAGAAAAAAAAAATTAGGCAATCCAATGCTATTAAAGTGATGTCAGGTGAATAACACATCCTAACAGACTTTCACATGCCTACTTGGGAGTCAGGCTCTCCCTCCCCTGTTTGGGGAAATGTAGGAGTTTCCAAGGAGCAAGTTGGAGCAGCTGAGCCTGAATTAATGTGCATAAATATGCCCCAGAGGGACTTCACAAATGTGGTCTGGGCTCTTTGCTTTCAGCCTTAGCGAGATGAATTATTCATAGTTTCATTCTTAACAGAAATAGAAATTACAAATCAGAAGCACCAGCATGGTATTGTTTGCTTATGAAGCCAATGCTAATAAAAAGAACTTTTAAATGTAATGTATTGTTAAATACTGCCATTCAGTGCACCTTCAGGAGCTCTCACTGTGGTTCTGAAGCTCCTGGGCTATGTGGGCACGATGTAACAGATACCAAATAACGGAAAATTCAAAGCTACTGAAATGTAACCTCCACCCTTTACTTCCAATTGTTATTTTGTGAAATTCCTGTTTATCTTACTGTACAGTGCCATGAGCTTCAGCACTTTCCTTCATGATATTTCCATCTAGGATTGCTTGTTTTGTCATCAGTTCCACCTTCTTCGGTTTGTGCTTCTTTACACCCTCTGTAAAAGAATATGCAGGTATACACTGAGCACACAGAAGGGCAAGGGCAGTACACAGGACCTGGAAGTATTTCCCCTAGATGGGAAAATGTCCTTTTTTAATATCCAGGAATTTGTCAGTAGTTGTGAACAGTTAGGGCCGAAGTCCCTTAAGGAGAAGATGTCTGAAGCTCACCTGAAGGCAGCATAAACGTGATCTTGCTAGTGCTGGGCTTTTTGTCATCCTTCTGGGCAGGTATTGAGCAACGGAACCTGCAAAAATAAAAATCATTAAAGGCATCTAATAATATTGAATTACTTTAATTCCAAACTTGTCATATGAACAGCTGTGAAAAATTTAAAAATGTGATAATCACGAGAAGTTCTGTTTAATTGTGGTAACTCTTGGGATTTCTCATTCTGAGCCCAGAACTGGAAGAAGTTATTGACAATACCCGTGCAATTTCTTGCAGTGATCTGTCCTGGTCTGAGGCATGGACTTCCTGCCCAGCACTTCAGGTGCGTGGACTGGCCTTGTATTCCTGGTCTTGAGGGGCCTAGTGACCTGCAGTGCCTCAAGTGAGGCTGCAGTGACTGTGCTGCTCTCTGCAATGTGTGAGACACCGTGTGCCAGAAACTCTGCAGTCAGTCAAGCAGTCAAAGGTTTACAATGAAACCTTTCCTAAGGTTTTAGACTGTGATTTTTTAATGATTAGTTCATGTATTTACAATTCGATTATTTGAGACCTTCAGAAATGGAAGACAAATTAGACATGTTTTTCTCTAAGCAGTGAGTACCTGCTCTCTTCTTGCTCCAGCAGACTGCGATATGTCGCTATCTCCTCCTCCAGCTTCATCCTCGTGTTCAGGAGAATTTCGTGCTCTCGAAGCTGTTTCTCAATTCCCCTTCTCACTTCCAATAGCTCTTTCTCCAAGCATTCAATCTCACCTTCCAAATTTTGTAGCTGCATGTGGTACTGCTGCTCTGTGGCACGCAATGAACGTTCCAAACCCTTTTCCTGTGAAATTTAAGTAATATTTTAAGTTTGGACAGTTTGTGTGTAAAGATGTTATGCACATACATGGTTTCATTAACAAACTGTGTATTTTTACATCAGTTCTTTTAAGATTATTCTTTAAGAACAGGAGTAAAGCTTTCAAGGTAATACTTTGGCTGAGAAATTTTCCAGTAAAGGCTGGTAATTTAAGATCAGATGAAAGTGGAGCCATGTCTTGCACAGCAATCCACTGCCTTGAGTTTAGAGATCTCTGATTTTACAGTTAAACAATGTCCAGCTCAGTGCTGTATGAAATGTCTGTGTGCTCTTGGAGCTTTTCTGTACTGCTGAATTGAGCAAACTGCTGACATTTTATCACAAATGAATTGATACATTTGGTCCACACAGTAAAAAAAAAGTCATAAACATGCTGTGAATTGGTAAGGCAGAACGACCAGGAACTTGGTGAGGGAGTATCATGCAAATATGTTTGGGAGGTGTGAAAACGGGACACCACGTGTGTCTGGAGTGGCAGATCCTGCACCAGAACATGTGCTGGCTCAGTGTGTGTGAGCGAGGGCTCTGTGAGGAGCTGGAGTCCCCCAAAGCTGAGTGTTCCTGTGATGGATTTCTGCTGTATGGTGGCTGTGACTGCCACAGAAATTGACTGTGGGATAGTTTACATCACGGACAATACTTCTTTTGTCCGTGAGATTTCAAGTTTCATTTCTGACTCTTACCACAGCGTGGAGAGACTCGATTTCGATCTGCATGTGGTGCCACTGCCGTCGAGCTTCGCATAGTTCTGCTCTGGCTGCCTTTAGTGCTTCTGCATCTTTGTCCATTCTTTTACTTGTACCTTCTTCTAACTACAGGGGACATACAAAAAATAACAAGATTAAAAATATTCAAATAATGATAAGAAACCGGCACAGAAAACTATCTAGTTGGAATTTTTGTTAGAAATGTATAAATGTGGGTAAGCTCACAGTGAGGAGTTAGTATCTTCTGTACTGTGTAGAGGGAAAGCCCTTATCCCATTGTGTTTGTCAGGAAGTGGTTGGCCACATCTCTATCCCTGACACCTTTGTCTTAGAGGTATTCTCATTCAAATTACCCAATTGTACTGAGACCTTACCTCTGGAGCAAATGGGCTTAGAGGAGGTGCAGATGGTTCAAGGTTCCAAGTTTGAATGAAGTGCTTTGATTTTAATGTATCTATGATTTCAGGTTTTTTTGTCCCCTTTTATCCTATTAAAATAGTTTTTTAAAACCAGTCCTGATCACGTGTGGGGTCATTTTAGATTTAGACTTATCTTTGATTTCAATAATGTGTTCCTGCATGTAACTTCCAGACTGATTTTTTGGCTTATGGAAGTTATTTTTCTTTTTTGATTCTGAGTTTCCCTGCAAGTGGTGAAGATGCCATAAGCCCTTGAAACAGCACCTGCTCTTTTGCATGTTTTACTGCTTTATGCAGGTTCTTAGGATGACATGGACTCTAAGAAAAGAATCTCTTTAATTCAGGTCTTAGGAACTAAGGAAAATAAGGGTTTTGTTCCCCTGTACATACAGACCTATTGCAACTTTACCAGACCATCATTTCTGTGAAGAATCTAGATTTGGCTCATCCACAACTGAACCCCCAATGTTCTTTGCTTCCCCTTTCTTGCCTGGGTACTGCAGAATTTGTGTGACAGGATCAAACCAATGTGCATTGGCTGCTTTGTGCCAACACAAAGATAAACTTGGCTTCCCTGATGGGTGTGCAGCTGCCATGTGTCTGGCACTGCTGGTGGATCAGCCAGGCTGCAGCAGCCTCTGGCCTGTCCTTAAAACAAACCTCTGGGATTCCTCCAATACCTGAGTACAAGGTGACAGAATACCTGATTCTCCCCTGAATTTCTTTACGTTTGATGGTTCAAAATTGTTTTGCCATTTGATTTCAGTTGGGTTTAGAGCTGTTTTTATGTAAATCCCTAACAGCAGCATTGTGTGTTGGTAACATTTAATTAAACTGCATGAGAGAACAACTGATATTTGCTGAAGAGCAGAACATAGTTTTTACTATTGTGAGCAATAGAAAATACTTCCTGCAAAGATACAGTTTTCTTTACTAGAGGGCTAAAAATGGCAAAGATTGCTGTATATAAAAGGATTCTCTTCAGGATTCTTTTTTCCTTTGAGGTAACTATATGGAGCTAGAGGTTACCGTGTTACAGCCTATGTCATCATCCCTTAAATCCCAGCAATAGCCCGGCTGCAGGGACAGAAAAGCATCCTGATGAATTATACAGCATTCGTTCAGCGTGAATCCATACCCTTAACAAAATCTATTTCCGATTCTTCTAGTTCACATCTTACTGCGGTAAAATCCACATCCCTTCCCCGAAAATCTTGCTGCATTGAAAGGAATTACTGTACCTCATAGAGGCTGCGGGAGGAACTGTACGGCCAGGGAATGGCTCCGTACTCTGCAAGATGTGTGGCTGTGAGGAGGCATTACCTGCGTCCTTGCTGAGCTGACGGTCTTTATCTGATTTCGGGTGATGAGCGATTCATACTTTGCCCTGATCTCTCGGCGGAGCCGAGCCGGCTCCATCCTCCTCCTCCTCCTCCTCCCATCCTCCCCGGCTCCCGGCTCCGCTGCCGGCGGCGCGGGGCTGCGGCCGCGGGGCCGTTAAAGCGGCAGCGGCCCATTTCGGGGAGCGCGGGGGGCTCAGAGCCTGTCAGCCCGTCCTGGCAGCAGGTTAATGCAGCAAAGGATAGCACTAAAATAACTATTCCGAAATTATGTGCCGAAATGAATATATCAATGTCTTAATGTTTTTGTCACACTGTTACTGTGGGGTTTTATAACCTCGGAAATGTGAGGGTAAGAGAGAAAGCGAAGGATAAAGTTGCAGCTGCCCAGCATGAAGTGCGCTGGCAGGAGGACCTGGAAGCGCAGAGCCTCCCAGCAGCATACCTGGATTGCTGGCAGTGCCGCTGGCAGGTGCCTCCACCATTGTTAGGAATGTCACAGAATTTCCATCCCTGAAGGTGTTTGAGACTCAGTGAGATGAGGCCTCGGGTGTCTGACCTGACCCAGGGTTGAGGACTGTCCCATTTATGAAACGAGCTGGGCTCCTGGGCATCCTCTCACCCAACACTGCGGTGGGTTTATGGGCAGAAACACACAAGGAGGGAGAGGAACCAGCACTGTGGATGGTGAGTAGTGCTGGTGCAACTTGTGGTAAGGGCTTTGGCTCCTCTTCTGCAGAGAGCAAAGTTCTGGTGAATGTACACTTCAGACACATCACTACTGTCAGAAAAAGGGTCTGGGTTGTCTCTGACTGTGTTTCAGTACCTGTGCCAGGTGTTGGTGTGCTCAGTACACACGACATGCAGTGTGTGGGGGGTTCTTACCCCTTTCCTGACAGCTCCCAGGCAGGTCCAGCACAGCTTGTCTTCTGTGCTGTGATTCTTCATTACCTGGCTCACTGGAGCACTGTGTGATCCCGATGATCTTGTCTGCTAAGGACAGCTCTTACCTATTTCATTTTACCTCTTGCTTATTCATTTCTTTTTCAGTAGTGCACAGTATCAGATATGCAGTAAAAATTTTTCTGATTTCAATGAAAATTTAAAATTACCAAAGAGAGAAATGCATTTTAGGCCCTAAATGAGAATATACATCAATGAAATGATGAAAAAGGCAAGAAACTTTTACAAGACTTGCATCTTTTTAGAAGTCAAAGTATTGAACCACTTAAAAGTCTCCTGGTGTAAAAAGGCTTCCCTGTTTTTGGCTGTGTCTGCTGGCACATGTGAAAGGATCCTGTGTTTGGATTTTATTTTCCTTAGCTGACTGTCTTCCAGTTGACCTGGACTGAGATGGAAAGGTTTTGTTGTCCACTCTCTTTTCTACAAGTGTCACAATTATCCTCATTCTATGTAGTTCTAAACCCAAAATATTGGCAGTGTTTGTCATTGATGGGATGAGAACAGTTACATAAGAAAACCATTAGGAATCCATTAGACAAACACAAGGTATTGCACTTGGGATGGTATAAACTAATGCTTTCTTTTTCTATCTTTTTTTTCAAGTGTAAAGGGAACACCTGGCTATGAGATCCCTGAAGACTAAAGGTAGGTAGCTATAAGCAATTGCATCTTTCCTCGGATTTACGGAATTTTGAGTTCTGGCTGCTTTCAGTGTTCATATTTCATTGCTGGCTCACCACACAACTGGAGGGGGTCATGCAGAATGAAGGGACATTAATACCTTAAAGCTTGTTGAGTCCTTTTTATTAGTGATGAAAACTGGAAAATGAGATTAGAACAGCAAAATTATTTTATCTATTGATTACTAAAGATTATAAAAAAGCAAATCTGATTAAATGTGTGCTTCATATTTCTGGTTATTGAACAGAGATTTGATGATATTTTTAAAGAACACCATAGGAATCATACAGGTAATGCTGATAGAGTGAAGCAGGCAATATATTGCATGTCTGCAAGGAATGGAAGTGCCAACTTTGTCTTATCTAAAAGATTCTTAGTACAAAGCCAAACGTTTTATCACTTCATACAAAAGAATAAAATTATTTATCCATTTTGGCTTGGAGCAAATGGATCCTTTGCCACATCAGATTGTGGCTCATATCTTCTCTTCGACTTCCTTAACGTGGGATGCAACAACTTTTCCATCTACCACTTCTTCGACAATTGTCTTGATCTTTCTAGTTTTGGTTGGATCTAAACATCATGAACAAACCAAAAAATATTTATCAATATGTTAAAAATGATAAACCAAAGCAGCACATGACCAGGTACCCCATATTCCTTTCCAATTGACTTCTGATTTTAATGAGCTCTATGATGTAGCTAAACAGGATAACATGTATTATTTGATTTGTAAGAATTACTTTAGAAACAAAATTTTATTCAATCAAGTTCTACTTACCCTGAGAAGAATCCAGTGATTGCGTTTGAGATTTGGACCCTGTCAGGGGTGAGCTTTCAAATGTAACGGCCTGTCCAGCACCCCTAAAAGGGAATCAGAGACATGCACTATTGCAGGATGTTCGATAGGATCGGGATGAATTCCCTTTTCATGGTGACACTGATAGATTATTTAAATACTGAGCAGAATGACTCACTCTCCTCAGTCACAGTGATATTTCAGATCACTGTATGTGCCTTACTGTTGTTTGGAGAATGTTCCACTTATTTTACGTCTTTTATTCCTGGAAAGGATTTTGCTATAGAAAATAAACCCAAGGAGATATTTTGTGTCAATCAGTTCCTTACACAAACTCGCCATCCAGCAGGCGCCGGTAGGTTTCAATCTCCATTTCCAGACGAGTCTTGATGTCTAGGAGCTGTTGGTACTCTGCGTTCTGGCGCTCCATGTCAGCCCTGACCTGGAAAAGCTGGGACTCCAGGTTCCCGATCTGCATTTGGATTTGTGACAGCTGAGCGCAGTAACCGCCCTCCGTTTCTGCTAAAGTGTCTTCCAGGGATTTTTTCTGTGTAAGGATATTAAATAATCTCTGGTCAAGGAAAAAACCTCTTTACAAAAACAAAACCAACTGAAGTAGTTTAAGGAAGTGAGTACAGCTGCATTACTTAAAAGGTTTTATTTTCTTTTTGAAAACACCAGTTTGAAAACTGTCCTTTGTCTCTTCCCTAAATGTGATGTAAAAAACCTATCTGCTTTGTGACATGCTCTCTGCAATCCAGTTAGATATATTACTGCTATTTAGGAACTAAGAGAATATAGGATTTAATCGGAAATAAATGCAAATCCTCAATCCTATGGAATAGGATGAGGCCTAA
This sequence comes from Machaerirhynchus nigripectus, assembly GCA_013397975.1. NCBI lineage: Eukaryota > Metazoa > Chordata > Aves > Passeriformes > Dicruridae > Machaerirhynchus > Machaerirhynchus nigripectus. The sequence continues at coordinate 63,843 of VZRQ01006517.1, read as the reverse complement.
AAAGACTTTTGAAGTTGCTGAATTGGCTCTGGAGCAGTCAGGAGCTTCCCTAGAACGTACCATGGCAAGCTGAGACTGCAGCTCTATTTCCAAGCTCTGGAGAGTCCGTTTTAGATCCGTGATCTCGCTCTTTCCCGACTGGAGCTGCTCAGTATTGGTGGAGATTTCCCTCTTCAGCTCCCCGCTCTGAAATAACAAGGAAGAATGGGGTATAATTTTACTGTTCCAAGTGCTGAACTCATTTTCCCATGCATTTTCCTGAGTTTGCTCTCTCTGGTTGTTACTTTTTCATTGAACCACGCCTCAGCCTCTTTACGATTTTGCTCAGCAATGACTTCGTACTGTCCCCTCATGTCATTCAGAAGCTTGGTGAGGTCAGTCCCTGGAGCAGCGTCCATTTCCACGCTGACTTGGCCAAATTCACTGCTTTGGATGCCCTGAAGCTCCTGGAGAGATTGAAAATAAAGAGAAGCTTATGTTAACAAAAGGCAAAATAGTTCTACCGAAATACATGTAAAGAAATGTATGTGATATAAATTCTGTTCCAACAAGGATCTGTAGCTTGTTTCTCGCACTCTTTCACTTAAAACCAATAATGAAACCCAGGAACTCCCACTGGCTTAAATGAGGGAGTAATTTGATGTTTCACAATTTCATGTGTCTTGTTACGAATTCACAAAGGAAAAAAATAACCTCTTCATGATTCTTCTTGAGATAAGCCAGTTCTTCATTCAGGCTTTCAATCTGCATCTCCAGATCTGCCCTGGTCATGGTCAGCTCATCCAGGACTCTGCGCAGACCATTGATGTCGGCCTCCACACTCTGCCGAAGAGCCACTTCATTCTCATATCTGTGCATAAAGGGATTAAATATTATTTTTTACATGTCCAATGAGGTCAAATGCAAACTGTTAATGTATTTTATTTTAGTTTTAATATGAAAACTTGATACAAAAGATTATTATAATATTGTTTAGTAATTATATTACAAGTATTATTATATTAAGTATTCTACAAGGAAAGAGATTTTTAATACAAAATAATCTTTTCCTTAAGGTATTAGTAAGAGTTTTTGTAGCATTAAGATATCCTTACTTCAGTCTGAAGTCATCAGCAGCCAGTCTGGCATTATCGACCTGCAGAATGATCCTTGCATTGTCGATGGTTGCATTGATGATCTAGAATACAAACAGTGTTCAGAGAATGATGTTACAGCCCAAAGGCTTCATGGCTTTGTAGTGGCTTTAAACTTTGTGTTCTCCAAGGGTTTGTAGAACTTCATTCCATCACTGCCTTCTCCTTTATTCAGATTAGACAAATCACTGCGCGACAGCCACAGAACTGCTTTAATGTATAGGAAAAATTCAGCACATGTCACCAGTGCAAGGTGACAGAGGTCACTGCAAGTATCGGTACCAAAGCATAAACGTGCTCTTGGTTTCCGAAAGAAATGTGTTATTTTCATTCATACTATTAAATGAGTTACAAATATAAAGATACATTAAATACATTGCTTTGCTACCTTGTTTCGAAGATCTTCAATGAGGGGATAGAATTTACTGTAGTCGTTCCCAGATCCAGGGGTGCCAGTGCCAGGGCCACTTTTTTCATACCACTCACGGATTTTGCGCTCCAGCTCGGTGTTGGCATCCTCCAGCGATCTCACTTTGTCCAGATACGCAGCCAGACGGTCATTGAGGTTCTGCATTGTCTCTTTTTTTGAGCCAGAAAGAATGCCACCATCGCCAGCGCCAGCAGGGCCAAGCCCACCTCCAAAAGCAGTCCCTGAGCCACCACCAAAGCCACTTCCAAAAGCAGCACCTGAACTGCTGCCAAAACCACTTCCCAAACCTCCTCCAAAACCACTGCCTAAGCCACTTCCATAGCTACCACCCAAACCACCTCCAAAGCTTCCACCAAAGCCACTGCTTAAGCTGCTCCCAAATCCTGCAGCTGAGCTGCCCCCAAAGCCCCCACCGAAGCCGGAGCCTGAACCCAACAGAGAAACTGCACCAAACCCTCCGCCAGACCCCCCACCAAACCCAAGCCCACTGCCACCAAAGCCTCCTCCACCACCAGAACTGGACATCCTCAGAGATCCCCCTCCAAATCCGCTCCGAGAGGAGAATTGCCGGGACCCGCCACTTGTACGCACAGAAAGGGCCATGGTGCTCGAGGTGCCTGGGTCTGCCCCGTGGAGGATACAAGAGAGAGCAGGGCAGAGCGGGAGCAGGGTCACCTTTATACAGGGACAGCAGTGGGTGTTTCAGGAAGAGTCCCCACCTCCTGGGGTGAGCTTTCACTCTCTCTCCCTCCTGTTTGGAGGGAATGTCAGTGTAGTATGTTCTGACCAACTGAAATGATATGTGCCAACCGAAATTGCCAATGGGAGTGGAAATCTGGTGCCCTCCAGGTATTTGTATGAGGGGAAATGGGTGGAGTGGAGCTGAGACATCACGATTGTGTTCTGCCATGTGCAATGGAGCACAAAAAGTTCTTTTTGCATTTAAATCCCTCCTAAATAATTGTTTTGTCATTGCAGATTCAGTGCTTCCTGGGTTTGGGGCTGTTACTACAGGAGTTTGCTAAGTCAGCAGAGTGATCCCTTTGATCCCTGTTTCCCAGCGTGTGTGGCAGGAATGTCTTTCTTTTCATAATGCTCTTCCGGCAGGAGCCTCTGCTGGATTAGTGCTCCTGGATGTTTGAGAGGAAGTAAGAAAAGTGACCATCAGGTGTCCAAGGGCACATAGATGTTCAGTGAGCTGCAGGGTGATCATTAATATGAAAATACAAATATACCCAGTAGGATTCAGAATTGGGTTTATGCCTTAACCCTTTCATCATTGAAATACCTTAGAGTGATATGCATATAGCCTATAGCATATAGTCTATAGCATGTAACAGTTTGTACTTTGGAGCTGAGAACTGACCATTGTGTCTGCTAAATAATTTGCTAAATAGTTGTCACAAAATAAGAAATCCGATTTCTGTACTTGGTGCTTTTTATAATACAAGTTCAAAGATCAAATGTAGCACTTCTGGGTGCAGGTTTGGGCATGGAAACCCTCCCAAACCAGTATATTTTTCTTTTGAAGTTATTTTGATAAATGGAAAATTGTTTTTCCTTTGTCCTGGCTTAATTATATCATTGGATTTGTCAACTGAAATGTGTTAATTTTTGATTTATCCGCATCCAGGAGCATGGGGTGCTTTTGGGGCAGAAAGAAGCGGAAGATCAAAGGTGTAAGTAAAGCATTTCTGTGGAAATGAGCTGATAGCCTGGTCTCAGTGACTCGGGGCAGTGAAAGCAGAGGATTAGTTCTTTGGCAGCTTTTTATGTACAGTAAATACCTCTGGACAGGTGAGGTTTCATAGGGAAGAGCTTTGTGTGTTTATGTTCTCAAGAGGAAAATGTAAACTCCTGGGGCTGAGGATCCAGGTGTGGCACAGGGGCCTCCCTGTGGGACAGGGAACATTATTTACACAGAAAGGTTTGAGAGAGATAATTTCAAATATATTCTTACTGATAAAATATCTTGGCTTGCTGTAGTCCCTGGTGACATAATCATTCACAGAGCATGAAAAGTATCAAATAGGCTTCTTCAATTTATTTTTTCATGTTAATTTGTTATGAAAAGCAAATTGACACTTCTTATTTATTAGAAAATCAGGTTTTAATGAAGTGAAGCTGCTTTATGTTCGAGTGGGAGTTCACATTCAGAAAAGGTGTGCTGAATTGATGTCTTAACACACTTTAAAAACCTAATACTTCGATTTTTATCTCTGTTGAAAGCAATTATACATTTATACCAGGCTGATTTGATCTTCTTTAATCAATGTACTTAGTCACTATGTAAGTTGACCCGAAGTCTTTTATGCTGTAACTTATAGATTTTTATTAACTCTCCCCCACAATAACAAGAACAACAACAACAACAAAAATTGTTTAAGATTTGATGATTTGGCATTTTTCAGCCCTTTAGGTTTGGGGTGAATTAGATCAGATTCTTTATAAATTTTTTAGTTTTGGCATTAGCTCCAGGAAACTCAGAGGCGTCTCCTCTGCTGGTGCCATTTACATCTTCTCTTCAATCTCGCTGACCTCAGAGGAGACAACCTTGCCATCAACCACCTCCTCCACTATTGTCTTGATCTTCTTAAGTTTACTTGATTCTGTTAAGGAAATTGAAAAGAGAATTAATTAAATGCAATCTACACTGACAGAATAATATTGCTGTAGTAGTAGCAGTCAATGTGGAAATAGCAAAAAGCATCTTCAACCCACAGGTACTTGAGGTAAACTTTTGCAGTGTGCAGGGTGTGGCTTCTCCTCTTTTGGAGTATGTTGCCCATAGACTGTAGTGGACACTGGGTTCAATAACTCTCTATTGCTCTTGAAAGTTTTGCTTCAGTTTAGCACAGACTTGGTGACCTAAAGCGTTGGAATAGACTTACACCAAACTGGAAATTTTTGCTATGAAACTGGATACATTACTTGGGAGCCTCAGCCTCCCTGTGCAGCCAGCAGGGAGAAACAGATGCTTCTGCAACTCTCCAGATGGGAATTCAGTAACTCTCTGTTGTTCTCTTGGCTGTGAGAGGATTCACAGAATCACAGAATGGGTAATCACAGAATCAAGACACTGGGCACCTGAACTGTATATATAAACCCAGGTTTGTATACTCCCTATAGGGTAACCATACAGTTGATTGCTTTCTTGATGTGAAATTCCACTGGATGATTATTTGCTCTGAAGCTGTTGTTTTATATCAGGCTAATTCATTCCGTGACATTTCAACAGGCAGCCATCAAAACAGAAGGAAGTTGGTGGGACATACCTTTTTCAAGCTCTTCAGTCAATGCTATCTTTTCTGAATACCTGTTCAAATTATAAATTAGAAAATGTAAATATATGGCAACTCATGTATTGAAGAAAAATCCTTGTGCATTTCCTATGTGTTTGATCATGACAGCTAATCCCCTTTCATCAAGACATTTAACCAGGAGGTAACTCAGTAAAACGAGTTCTCTCAGTTAAAGTGAAACTTGCTAAGCATAAGCTGTAGGTGCATTGAATCTGCACACTCATCTCTGCGATGCCAGGACTTCAGCTCACGCAGGTACACCTGATCTAGTTCCTGAGCCAGGACAGCTGAACAGGTAGAATCTAGGGGTAAGTTCCACTCACTGCTTAACCCACATGGACAAGTTGATCCAAAACTACATTACTGGTGTCCCTGGCATGTGAACATCTACCCAACTCCCCAGCTCACAGAGTGGCAGTCTGTAGGCTGGGAGAGACCCCCTCAAAATTCCACAGCAGCTTCAGCAGCCCAGCCTGAATGGCAGCCTGCTCTGATTCTCTGGCTGAGAACTGGGCAACAGACTTCCCCACCCCAAAGCAGTTGGAGAGAGGCACATCTGACACAAAAACCAAACCAACATGCAAAGCCATGTGTGTGCTCACCTGCTTTCCTCTCCCTCCAGCAGCCGGCGGTACGTGGCAATCTCCATCTCCAAGCGAGTCTTGATATCCAGCAGGGTGCTGTACTCATTGTTCTGAGCCTCCATGTCAGCGCGGAGCTGCCTCAGCTGAGCCTCCAGACTGGAAATTGCTCCCTGTATCTGGGCAAGCTGGTAACTGTACCGTGCTTCTGTTTCAGCCACAGAGCCTTCCAGGGTCCCTTTCTGTAGTCCATGGGAAGAACAGAGACATGTCATTCAGAAGATGCATTTTTTCTGTTAAAATAGCATTTTGATTGCGAAGCCTGTCATTCCTCTATTTATCTGTGTAACTCTCTGCTATCCACAGTCTTATTTTGCTTTTTGTTATTTACCATGCCCAGCAAGGAATTTAATTCCAGCTCCAGGCTCTGGTAGACCTGTCTCCGTTCTGTGATCTCTTTCCTATGGACCTCCAGCCGTTCAAGATTGAGGGCAACTTCCTGGTTCAGTTCTGCTGTCTGGAATGAGAAATGGAGGGACTGTGAAGTGCAGCCAGGCATGACCAAGGTTCTTGCTGATGTTTAAGCAGTTGACTTTACCTGCTTTTCAAAACGTTCTTTGGCTTCTTGGCGGTTCTTTTCTGCCATTTCTTCATATTGCTTTCTCATGTTTTCCATAATGGCTGCGAGATCAATGCCGGGAGCAGCATCCACCGTCACGTCCACGGAGCCGCTCGCCTCTTTGCGCAGCCTGTCACAGTCCTGCAGCATGGGGATTGTGTTAGCATCAGCTGCAGGGAGCTGTCACTCCTGGGCATTGGACACAAACTCAACATCTACACACACAGGACTAATCCTTAATAGTACCTTGGGGTGGGACAACTTAATCATCTTGTAAATACTGTTTAGTGCACCTCATCTTAGAACAGTTTACTTCATTTATAGCAATAAATGCTATATCATAGATAAATGTATCATAAAAGCTATTTCCTCAGAACCAGACCTATGGAATGAGGGCAGAAGTCATGGCTCCCATTTGTGTATTTTTGGGGTAGCAACTCCTAAACCATAAATTATTCTTAGAGAAAACCTTTCCTCCTTCATTTCTGGAATGGAGGAACATTCAGCCTTTGACCCCTGACAGCTCAGATGTCCCTCAGTGCCACACATGGTTATATTGCTTCCAGGAAGGATAGAAATGCTTCCTAGTGAGACTGTTTGTGCTTGCCTCTCAAAACCCCTCTCCCTGGCAGTGCTCAGCTGCTCTCACCTCCTTGTGGTTCTTCCTAAGGAAAACGAGTTCCTCGGTTATACTCTCAATCTGGGACTCCAGGTCAGATTTCGTCAGAGTCAGGTCGTCACGGACACGGAGCAGTCCGGTGATGTCGTTCTCCACAGTCTGCCTGAGCAGGTGTTCGTTCTCAAACCTGTGCAATAAGGAATAGACTTACACCTTTTGTCATCACTGGAACGCAGCAGTTTGGTGTAAATGTTAGAATCAGTAACTACCACAGCCATTGTGAATTTTCATTAAATTGAAGTTGGAAAATGTTCACTTCTTGGCACTGATTCCAATAAGTGGAAGCTTTCCTAAATAAGAGGAGCATGAAAGAGTATTTATATAAAATCATGGAACTTACTTCAGCCTAAAGTCATCAGCAGCCAGCTTGGCATTGTCGATCTGCAGGACAAGCCTGGCATTTTCGATCTGGGCAGCAGAAATCTAAAGGGAATGGTGGACAAGCAATGAAAGTTTGCACTCAAGAAATTCACACTCAACCCTTTCCTGGGAATGAATACTGTAAGTGGGCTTCATCCTGCTTCACTTCAGCTGTCTGTTAGCTGGGTTTAAAGCTAAGTTCCATCTGAAGTGCATGAAAGGAATTAGGGATGTCCAAAAGGGAAATTGTCCTGCAGTAACATAAGTGTATCGAATAGTTGGGATGAACTGCACTCTGAAGGGATCTGCTTTTAAAGGCTGGGAAGTAGAAATGATAAAAAGAACAGGGGAAAGATTGAAGGAAGTTCTGGAAACATGATTTGACAAATCTGTCAGCTGATTGCTGGGAATATTTCATTGTTTCCAGTGGTAATTTACTATTTCAGGTAGGGATCTTTGATTTTTTTCTGAACACTTGCCCTTCTTTTCTAAAAACCCTCTTTGAAATAGACTGTTGCTAAACTATATTTAAGTATATAGATTAACATTAGTATTTTCTCTAATTAAAGCCACCTAAGGCAAATATCATAGAACTAGTTAATTTTGAGTCAAAGATTTTTCCGGTATGAGATTACTCACAATTGCAGGCATATATCTGGTATTCCAAATGATGTAAAATCTGTCACTAATTTGTAGCTGATCAAAATGAAACTTGTTTTTTCCTCAGCTGGGCCAATTACAGTTTGGGAAAGTACATTTTCTACAGCAGATTATTCTCTCACTGATAATTGCAATTCCTATATTTATAGAGGGCTCTGTGATCTCTTACCTTACTTTGGAGTTCTTCAATAGTTTTGAAGTAGGAGCTGTAGTCCTGCCCTACGCTTCTGGTGTTCTTCGCATACCACTCTTTGATCTGCACCTCGATCAGGGAGTTTGACTTCTCCAGTGAGCGCACCCTCTCCAGGTACGCAGCCAAACGGTCGTTCAGATTTTGCATAGTTGATTTTTCGTTGCCAGCGAGCAGCACATCACTGCCAGTGATGCTGAGCTGGAGGCTCCCTCTGAGGCCTTGGCCAGAGCTGGTGCTAGTTGATATGCGGGTGCCATAGCCCCCGGCTCCCCCATAGACACTGGGTGCCTGGATCTTCTGGATAGACATTTTCCTGGAGATCTTGGTTCCACTGACACTGGGTGCAGAGGACTGGAGGCGGTCGCTCGTACTCCACTGGATGCTGCTGGTGGAGAATGCCATTTGTGCTCTTTGTCTTCTGGACTGAAGCAGGTAAATCAGCACAGATAGAGACGGCAGCAAGGAGCTGAGTGTGCACTGTGCACCTTTATAGCAGGTCCAAGAGGAAGCACAGTGGCTGGAAACCCCACCTCTGTTGACGCAGAATGTCACTGGTATCAGCACAAAGAGCACACAGGATATTGCCCCCCCTCTGCGTAATTTAAAGGGGTTCTCATCTGTTCACCTGTGTTTGAGGAACACTCCCTGGATAGTTTGCTTGCTTTGTTATTTTGTATAACAGATAAATGAAAAATGATCTGTTGAATCATTTATAACCGTGTACCTGCAGGCAATCCTCTTGGTAGCCCTTTGGAACAAACGAGTAGGTTCTTAGCCCCCTGTGCAGTGCATGAATTTAAAATGAGAGTTGCCTGTATGTGACAAGAGACTTAAAATATTATATTTCTGTTGAGTAAGCAATAACTTGGGCCTCAGGACAGTCTAGAACAGTGTATAAATTATTAGAAAAGAGGCAGCTGTACTACCATGTGAATTCATTTCATAGTAAGCACAAGCCAACATCTGCACTGCCAGTGGAGAGTGGAGGCTGTTGCCATCAGCTTTGATTGGATATGCCTTTGTCTGGTATTAGAAAACCCTTGCAAGTGGAATTCGAGCTTTCAGTACAGCTGAGATTAAGTGGGAAGGGTATTTCTTTGTCCTTAAGTGAGGTAGGAGAAATGAGAATACTGGAAACCTTCACAGCCCACTGTGTTTCACATGTGAGATGCAGAGGTCCATAGAGTGGCAGGAAACGTTAAGTTCCAGCTTCTAGCAGAACAAGCCTCCAGCGCTCCTTCGTGGCTGAAGTTGAAGCAAAACAAGTTTACCTCCTGCCTCATCAATATTCCAGAGACCACCAGCTAACAAGTGCCATGCTGGGGGGTCTGTCCCCAACCCAGGGGCTGTGGTCATTAACAGGAAACCAACCGCCTTTGCATGGCATGAAGAAACCCAACAGTCCTACTGCTGATCGTGCGGAGGCTCCTGGGCTGACTGTGCTGTACACTTGATACAGAAAGTGCATGGAGAATTTGGAAAGCAAGGGAAGAACCTGATTGCTGAGGGGTTGTTAGTGCTGCAGGAGAGCAGGTGGCAGGTGAGTGCTGGGGCAGTGTGGAGGTGCAGCTCCTGGGGCATTGTACTGACAGCGCTTAAGTGTTACTGATGTTGTCAGGTAGAACAATGAACATACATGCCTTGTGTTAGTGAGAGCAGCTGCTGTATGTACTGATCTCCCACCTTGGGGCAAGGAAATTGGTGAGACACTGAGCTTTGAAGGCATTGAGCTGTGTATTGGAGGCACCTTCAGGTTTCTGAGAGCACCCAATCCAGAATATTAGAGAATCAGTACTGCGAAGTTTTTTAAGTTACTGTGCTAGGGATTAGTCTAACTGGTCTTGGTTCAAGTCAGAGAGTTAAACTGTTGTACTTGGCTGTTCTGGAAACACAGCTTCCAAACCAATGCAGTCAGTGTGCAGGACAGGTTTTTTTTTTCCTAGGAGGATGCTGTTGAGTGTCTTTGGACCTTGAACTTCTTTGGGTGTAACTTGTAATAAAAAAACCTTTATGAGATGTGAAACCAAAGTACACTGGCCATGACATTTGGTGTGTCTCTCTCATTACAGAGACTCAAGGTGGGTTGTCTTTTGTCCATTGAAATTATTTAGGCTGAGTAGGAATTACTCATTTTAGTAGAGCAGAGCTTACACCTTTAGAATGTAAGAGGAGTACAGAAGAGATCCTGCTGTTCTTACCCTTGGCTCCATATCTCACTGCCTAGATCTCTGCAGGATTTTATGGCAGTCTGCTTAAGAGCAAGCAGTCTGCTTTGTCTTCTCAGTATTTATTAAAATTAGTTTCCATGTTACCTTGGTGATATTTTTCCTAACATCATTTGGAGGTTCTGTTTTTTCATTTAGTGAGCAAATAAATAAAGAAGTCAGTGATCTGAATTAAACTGAGCATCAGGCCTAGGTCAGACATTTGCCTTGTGTTATGGCTCTGTTGATTTTGTTCAAGCTAAACCTCCAGCAATTATTTTCCTCTAGATTATTAAGCAGAAGTGTTTGAGATGTATGCAAGGGAAAGCACAGAGCAATGGCGTCGTGCAAACCTGATGTGAAAAGATATAAGGCTGAATTTTCTTAGTGTTCTTTTTATTCTTATCCCAAAATTGTTTACTGACAATTTCTCTGGTCTTACCATTTTATATATGCTTCTATACAACCCAAAAAGCTAGAAGATTTGCAAGAATATTTGCTAGGATCAGGATAGGTTCACACCAGAGGTGGAGTTTTCTCCTGGTTTTGGTTCCCTACACTTTTTTCTGTGAAACGTATCTTGACTGGTTGTATCAATCACTGGAAACTGCCAGAGGGAGCCCTGAAACAGGAGCCATGGCAGTGAGGGGAGGGCGAGGCCCCAGACAGGCTGGAGGGCAAGGGGCTCCTCAAGGCGTAAACTGGGAGTGGCCTCAGCCTCCTCCACCCCTGGACTATGCCCACGAATTATCTGCAAGAACATGGGCTGCCTCATTTTTATTTCTTTTTAAATTTATTGGTTTTAAGAGTAAGTTATCTAAATAGGTATTGGGCAACCTAAAAATCTATTGTCCAGTACTGCAGTTTTGGTCATCATTGAAGAAGTGCTGTAACAGTTTGCTGGTGCTTTAGCTCAGCAGAGCAGTTTCAGCTCCAGACTCAGTTGTGGGAGCTGTAGAGGACAGTCTGTGGGTTCACGGGTAACACTTCCCTTCAGTGATGTGCTTGGTCAGAGGGGATTGGCTGTAGACATAATAAAACATTTATAGCAACACTAATGAATTGTTTGATTTAATGAGGAAATGTCACCTGTGTGACAGAAGTTTAATGTGCATTAGAGGGCCATGGAGATAAGTCCTGCAGGGCTCTGATAATGTGGATGCCATTCCATCTGACTCACCCGTGCTAACCAGCCATGGGCAACCAGTCTGGAGAGTTCAAGGAAAAAAGACACACCCAGCTGTGGGTCTGTGTTTCTGCTGTCTTTAGGTAGAACAGATGCTTTTCTTTTGGCTGATATAGAGACTGAAATAAAGCAGTCTTTTAGCAGTCTGTAGAGATGATCCGTTCTAGGAGTGAAATCCAGCACCGTTTTGTTGGTCCCTGTTGGTTCCTGTGCTTGGGTTTAGCATCCTAAGAGTTTGATTCTGAAAGATCTACACTACAGTCCTGAAAAGATGTCTGCTGTGAAAATCACATTCAAGAGAGATGCATTCCATGTTCAGTGCTCCAGCCACATTCCAGTATTCAATATTTCTGGGTCTGAGATACTCCTCTCCTTCTCTTCTTAACTACCTTTGCACCTCCTGTGAATGCCAATGCCCATGAAGCGTGCTCTCTCCAAGGAGCAAAGCAAAGGGTTTTGTGCTTTGCTGAATGGGATCAGAGGAGAGAAAGTTCTGGATGATGTCACCAACTCATCTGGATTCACCTAAGCCCTGAACATTTGCAGCTCAAGATCTTACACTGTCTGCCTCACGTATATCTTCCCCTCATTTCCCTCTCCTTTTTATCTTTTGTCCAATGAAAATATCTCGATCATCAAACCACTGCACCTTATTTCTTTCTGCTTGGAGCTTTGACCAGAGGGGTAAGTTACAACATTACTTTACATATTTATGGTACTTAGAGAGGTGTTCCAGCTCCTGGAGTCGTGCATGAGGCACTGTGGGTTCCATCCCTCCCCAGCCACAGGTGGAAAATGAAAGTCAGGAGCTGCCTTTCCTGTCTCAGCTGCTCTCCTCGAATGGAATCAGATCTCAGTGCCAACAAAAACAGCTCCAGGCCACACAAACGAACCTTCTCTTTTTTCTCCCCCAAAAGTGCCATTACAATCAGCTTTAACACAGGACTGCTGGCAGATCTCTTTCTCTCGGAAAAACCCTGTGCAACTGAAGTGTCAGGGGAATGAGGAAACCGGTGAACTGGAGAGAATTTCAGCTTACTGACTCTCTCGGTTCCATAATGCTGGAGTAGTTCAGTATCTATGAAAAGTATTGCATATTTTTATGATTCAGGAGGCAAATACCATTGTCATGGCCCTGTGCAAATAGAAGCACACACTGATTGTACACCATAAAAGATATGTACAAACACACTGTATTGCATATGTTCGCATCTGTGTAGATTTTTTTGTTAACTTAAAAAAAAAATCCTTGTGGTTTTGGGAATCTCACTTGTGTCACACTTGGAGCCCCCAAATCAGAAGAAAAACTCAATTTTCCCCTGGGGTATAATTGCACTCATAATGCCAGGAGGTGCTTGGGCAGAGGCACAGCTGCAGCTTCTTATTTGGGGACTGCTCTGGAATATCATCCTTTCAGTGCATTCCAGCGATCCCACGGCATCCCCACTCCAGGGGTTTGTACAACCAGGAGCAAGCTATCGGCTGCTTGGAACCCAAAATACCATCCTAGCATCAAGATCTGTGTCGGAAAGCGGGTACTAAAGAAGAAAATAAAGGATGCAGGCGGAAAATCCGTCTCCATACTCCCCTGGAGAAAGTCTGGCACTGTTAGTAACGTACATTGCACAAATACTGCAGCAGAAATTTCCGGTTAGGAGTTGTTCCTTAGCCTCAGGAGCCCCGGAGGAGCGGCAGGAGCAGGGACGGGCTCCGTGCGGATCTACCTGGTTGTCACTAGAGGCCACCACCGGCCTTCGGAACGGAGCTGCCTTCAGCCCTCCCTGTGCTGTGCACCGCGGGAGAATCCGTGCAGAACTTGAACAAGGGAATAAAACTCACCGATTACATAACGAAATGTCTCATATTATCCACTTTCCTGGCCCTGTATCCACAGGAAATTTAGTTGCATCGCTCTTGTCGCCAAACGTTTAGAGGAATATTTCTCTTCAGAGCCACCAGCCATAAATAAGGAATTTAGTGCTGTGTGTGGAGTGGGTTTGGAAGCAATGGCAAGAAGAATGGGCTATCTTTCTAAATTCTGACATCTGAGTCTTTGAGGACAGGGAGTGTTCATTATCTCTTTGAATTACGCCCTTTTTAATAACTGATGCTTGAGTATCTCAATTTTTAGGCAGTGATAGGCTGTAGACATTAAAGAAAAGGTTCTTTAGTTATGTTTTTATGGTTTTTGTTCTGCACAGCAGCCATGTTACTTCCGGTGGATCCATTTTCAGAATGTCTTGAGACTGTCTCTCGTGAGACTAACCTGAAAGCAGAGCCGGGGTGCTGGAGCGGCTTTCAAAAATTAATCATTTGTCTCACTAATAAGATGTAAAAATGTGTTTTCTCTCCTGCACTGGTAACTTTACAATCACAATTTCCGTCTGCTTGAAGCAGCATTATAGATTTCTTGCTTTGAAATTGTTCTGGCAAGAGTCACTCCCAGTTTTTTGTTTGATGCATTTGATATTTTATTTTCTCATACGCGGTTTCAGGGAGGCAGAGTTGAGCCAAAGCCGGTATTTCTCTAAAGGCAGCACACCTTTAACTTCTGTTCTAAGGAAGAACCGTAGTTTATAGCTACTTCAGCCTGTTTGTTTCTCCTTTTCCCTGCCTGCTCCAGCTAATTACGCCTCTTAATTGAAACACATTTTTCCAAATTATATTCCTCATTTTTGTTGCTTTCTATAGAGCCTAATTACAGCCCGTCACATCAACTCCTTTGGACTTGTCCTTAGGACATTGGAAAACCAAAAAATTTACCCCCGAAGTCTATATAGTTATTGAAAGTGTCTTTACCACAGCTGGTGTTATGATTTTATGCCTTTAAGCTTCTGATGCATATTCAGACATTCAAAAAGCAAATTAACATGTCCAGAAGAAGCAGCCCTGCACCTGCCTCACCATTAGGTCATGTCTCACTCTGGGAGCTCCTGCCATAGGGGCACTCCAAAGTGTTGGACATTGATGCTTCTGTTTCACTGAATATTTTTGCAGAGAATTGGTTTGTGCCAGCCCTAGGCCTGGGGCTCAAGTAGGTCATTTCAGTATAGACACACAATTAAAGATATCATAAAAGTACCACTTGAAAAGAATCAAGAATTTTACAGAGGGAGGAATGATGAGGAAACAACACATGGTAAAACTTTAGTTGTGATTCCACCAAGCCAAACATCCAGATAGAGTCAATAATTAACATGCTTTTGCTGTATAATGCAGGACTTACTAGGGGGACAGGGGGTGCAGCCTCTCCAGCATTATTCTTTCCTTGCTTCCCTGTTTATAGATTCTTCCTTTTTCTAAATGATTCATACACAGGAACAGGCATCTCCTAGCAAAACTTTAGAAACCTTTATAGGTCAGGGTGTGGACATTGTGAAATGTTTTACCGGCTCTTCTACCTATTCTCTCTGCTTCAATAATCCATAGAACCAGTGGGTTTAGCAGTGCTATAAAGGCAAGATTTCTTTTCTTTTTCTGAAGTGACTTTGTTAATTTTGCATCCGCAATAACCAGGAAGGCAGAAAGCAAAAAATTTTCGTTCTACAGATGTGGCTGTTGATAAATAAGGCTGAACCCCAGCGGTGTGGGGCCAGCTCCCCAGAAGAATGTGTGATTAATAGCACAAACCATGACTGCATTACCTCATCGCACACTTCTTCCAGGGGATCAACACTTCACTTACCAAAGCTGCCTATTGTAATACACCTTAATAAGTTTTAACATTTCTACAAGTGAAATGAGCTGTGACTCATGCCCAGGCTGGAGTGCAGTCAAGGCTCTTGGAAATCATGCTGAGGATTATTCCGTGCAGGACTGCCTTAAATGGCAGGTGAAACTGCAAGGAGCCGGTTGTGAACACTGATGGTTTCAGCCTCCTTTTATAGGCCAGTTCCTGTATCTTGTTGGTTTGCAGAGGTATTGTTGCATCATTCACTTAGACTGAGAAATGCTCTTCTTTCCTGCTGATGTTTGTTTGCTATCCTTTTCCATTTATGGGAAATAGAATTTATTCACTTGGCGGTTGTTGTTTTAAATGATACTTAATATTTTTCAAATCGCACTTTCTTTGTGCCTGGGTCCATCGCTTCCTTGGTGTCGAAATGGCACTTCTGTTTATGGAATACTGAAGGAGAACAAATACCAGCTGGCAGAGTTCAATCAGTTTCAATACAATGAATTAATAAAGTAATTTTTCAAGCCATACATCATCACACTCCTGAAGGTTTCCTTCCCTTCAAGCCACTGCTCTGAGATCAGAAGCAGCACCCCAAAGCCACCGGCACAGTGTTCTGTACAGGACTCATTTCAGTGGGGCTGTTGGCACAGGTACATTGAAGAACATCATCAGAGTATGTGCAGGGTCCTGAGCAGCCATAAACACTTGGAATGAATCAATGGCATTATCTCTTCTGAGCGATCAGACACCGACAGGATTGCTGTGAGTGGGGAATGGCTCTTCAGGAAGTTGTATTATCTAATAGCTGGGCTAAGTAGAAGCTGTGAAGTGATGGATTCTAATTTAGTGGCTCTCAGTGACTTTCTTTGCAGCCTTGAGCGAGTTGTGTCATCTCTTTTTCCAATTTCTCAGGCAATAAAATGGGAATGATAATACAGCCCCCATTCATTATCTCCCTGACTGCATCTCTCAGCGTGGTGTGAGAATATGATGTTAACAGTGCATGCAAGTGGTAAATATTAGCATCATTAGTTATTATTTAGGGTGCAGACCCACCCTAAATACATTTAGGAATGCATAGCTTATCTACCAGAACACAAATTCAGAGGTAATGAGTAACCACCAGATACGGGGCACACATAGCTGGTGACACGGTGTCACGAGCTGTTCAACACAAAGGTTGCACAGAGCATTCTGGAGCTGTGAAAGATTCTCCATAAATAAGCAATTTTTTTCCAGAAACAAACAGAATGTGGTGTAATGCATATTTGTATGTGTAAGGACTAATTGGTTTACTCCACTGGGTGAAAGACTTGAATGGCTGTGTTGGAGCCATCAGTGCATGATGGTGTCAATCACAGAGTGAGCTGTGAGGATGGTGCTGTGAGCTGTACTGGTCTGGCCTGTACAGAGAGCAACAGCACAGGTGTATGAGAAGGTTAAAATCATCAGAGTAGTGGAGTGGAGTGGGAATTCTGCTGCCTCTTAGCAGAGGAGAACAGGAATTCCACTGCCTCTTATCCAGCACCGCTCGGACCACAGCCAAGCGTGACACAGGGCACAGGGAGCGCATCTCACCTGTGCATGAGGGGACACCAGGGCAGAGTAAAGCCAGAGCATTGCTCAGGAATGTGAAATAAGGACAGGTGTGTTCCATAAGGCACTTCAATTATTTGCTTTCCCTTCTTTTTTCTTGTAGTTCAGCACAATAACCCAGCACAAAGCACATACTTTCCTTTGATGTAGAAATAAGGGGCTACTTAGAAGTTTTTATAATTATTTGTGTCACAACAATGTGGCTCTGCTATGTAAATCTGATAAATGAACATTATCTTTAAATAACACAGAAAATTGTTCAAGAAAACCTGGGCACATTTTGTCCAGATGCTGCAAACACCAAGTCTGGCTTGTTAGATCTGGTAAGCCATAAGGAAGGACACTCTTAATTAGCCAGGAGTTACTAATCCTGTATTACAAGTTTTACCCAGTTTAAAGAAACCATTAGGTAATCCATCCAGTGCTTTTGGGATCTCTTTGTGCAACAAGGGTGGAGAGCTGAGGTGCGGGGGGCAAAGGGGGATCAGGAACTGGTCAGAACATGCCAGTAGCAGAACACTGTATCACAGAAGTGGACTTTGTTCAGTTTAATCTGCATTTCCTTTGAGATTTCCCCTTTCCTTTGTGAGCCCTGTTTCAAAGCAAGGCAGGTAACAGGAGCCCTTTTGTAAGAGTCCATGGTGAGTGGGGATGACGGGCCATGATGACAATGTCGCTCATGAATGCGAGACTGCCCTGGACACACAGACACACACAGACGGTGACTTTGGAATGCAAATTCCTGACACACTCATTATGTTCCATTTGGTCTCTCTTCCTTCTGCCTTACACTCTTCCTCATCTAAACATCCTAATGATATTTCTCTTTTCCTTGCGCAGATTTTATCTTTGCATAGCTCTATTGCTGTCAGGGTCTGCTGCTGACTCTGGCATTGGGCTGAGCTGAGAAAGGGAGGAAGCCTGGGTTTGGCTAAAGCCCACAGCTTTCCCTGACATTAGCAAGCACTGTAAACACCAGTCTGGCCTGACTGCAGAGCCCTTCAACAGAGACAGTGAACATTCATTTGAGACCAAATAACTGAGATGGTTTTTTGAATTACCTGGGTCATCAAGAAAAAATGAATGTCTGGAAAAGTACTTACAGGCTCTGAGGGAAAGTGTGTAAAGACAGTGCAAGAAAATTTCCCTCAAACTGAAGAATAAAGAAACATTTCTGGGAGACTAATTTTAGTAAAGTGACTTTGCAACACTCCTACTCATAATGCTGTTTTAAATGATGACATTGATAAGTTGTATATGGGGAAGTTGAATAGTTTTGCTCATGTAAATGTCACCCGCAACTTGTGTCACCTCTTTTCTCTTCTGTGTCCTTCCAGTATTGTCCCTCGTGAAACAACAAGGCTTTGGCTGTCCTGACCCATGTCAGTGACACTGCCACAGTGGACTGGGCATATGTAAGGGAAAGCAAAATCAGATATTCCAAGGACCAGAACAAGTAATGGATAAAAATTTATTGGCTGCAGTGAGGTATATGATGAGAGACATAAGACCAGGAAAAAAAGTTGAGAGATTATTCCCTTTAAATTATAGCTAATTTGTAGAGCGATAACTGAATCCCAGATGGATATTCTTGCCCTGGGGACATGTTCACAATACAGCTGTCACTAGCTGAGCCAGTCACTTTAATTGGACAGCTTTTCTTCAGCATTTTGGTGACTAAAAGCTCTTTAAACTACCAATGTCAGCTATACCCAGCTCTGTGTGGCACTTTGCAGTGTTAGGCTGCAGATCATTTCAGAAGCGCATTCACTACAGGATCCCTGTTTGACACATGTGGAGCCAGCCCACGGCACGCTGTTCCCAGAGGGCCCGTGGGAGCTGCTGCCAGGAAAGCCAGTGGTTGGCAGAGCTTTCCTTCAGGCTTGTGGGGGGATCTCGTTGATGGTGGAGGACACCACCTCCCCGTTCACGCTGTCGTGGACAATCGCTTTGAGCTTTCGGTTGGTCAGCCCAGAGTGTTCTGAAAGAAAGGGAAGTTTAATTAGTCAAGGGGCAATGCTGAGACATGGTGATGCAGGGAAAGCTTAATTTACAGTCATTTGCCTGCTGCCTCCTCAACTAAGTTATCTCTACCTGTTTTCCTTTAAGTCAATATCTGTTACTGCTCTGTGTGAAATGTGCTGCCAGAAAGTCACCCTGGGTCTAGTCCAGGTCAGGGCAAATGAATAACACAGCGACAGCTCAGCCAATGCAAATCCAGCAGATTATCCTGGATGTCTGCAGGTCATGCTCATGCCAGAATATGAGTTTCCAGACATGCAGATTTTTGGTTTGCTCTCAGTCCCCAATGCTGTTTTAGTCACCCAGTGGAGTCTCCTTGCCTCCTCCTATCCCAGGAAAGCTTTAGTCTGGAGCCTGAGCTGTGGCCATGTGTGTCACTGACAGGGCTGGGGCTGAGGCAGCCCATTGGCAGGCACAGCCCAGCAGGCTCTGCAGTGAGCCCTTCCCAGCAGCCAGGAACCACTGAAATGCTTCTCAAAGGCCTGCATGAGCCTGCCATGCACACCCTCCACAGTTCACTCAGGTGAGGTTAAAATTGCCCTGAGTAAAATTTGATTGGAAATGACAATAATTAAGAGCCACTACAGAGAACAAAGTAAGGAACTTTTACCTTTAGTTTCAGATTTTCTTGCTGTCCTGTGAAGATAATGAAATAGAGAGAAAATAATGTTACTAATTTCAAGAAGTTATTAATCCCCTTCTCGCTGATTCTAAGGAGACCTCATCCCTTTATGAGACAAAATTTTAAAAAAAGAAGGAAAAAGAATGATACTTTTACACCATGTGAGCTTACCCTTTGGTAGATAGTCTCTCTGGAAGACATCCCTGGGCACATTCACTACTGATCCCAGGGACAGGTGCATTGGTTTTTGTGTATTTGGAGTTGCTCAGCTTGATCCCAATTTGGTTTCTGACAAATCATACTTGGGGCCTACTCTGTCCTGCCTGCCTGAGAGTTTCAGTTCTAAAGGCTGCTGATGTTCCTTTTTTGATTTCATACAAATCAGATGAGAGAATAAAGATGAGGCCAGCATTCTCCTATGCTCAGATGGCCATGCTGTGGGAGTGGAGAACGTTTTTTTTTTAATAAAAAGTTGTATTAATTTAGGTTATCCAAATTACATGGATACCAGTGTCTCTGTACTCTGAGTGGCTTTGGCTTTTTATTATGATCCGTCACATTAAAATACCAACCCTTGATGTAGTATGGGACTCACAAGCTTTGATTAAGCATAAACAAACAAACAAATAATCCAAATATGAGGACTCTCCTCTCATCTGTTCCAGTCGGGGCAGCTCTGCCTTACCCGTCAGCATTCCCTTCCAGCAGCAGGCGGTACGTGGAAATTTCCTTTTCCAGGCGGGTTTTGATCCCAAGAAGAACTTTATATTGGTTATTTTGCTGCTTCATGTCATGACGAACCTGGCTCAGCTCTTCCTCACACCTGGAGATGATCTGCTGCATGTTTTGAAGTGCAGCAGCGTAGTAATTCCGAGTGTCAGCCAAGGTGTCTTCTAGCATGTGTTTCTGACGGGGCAGATAATACCAAGACCATGATTATTATTTATGTGGTAGATATAACACAGAAATACCAGCAAATTTGGTCTCTAGCTAGAAGATTGCAAAATTAAGGCTGTGGTAATTTAAACACTTATGCATTTGCATAACTATTCCTGTGAAGGCAGCAGAACCACAAAGCTGTGCCGTGTGTGCATGAGAGGCAAAACTGAGTCATTTATCCCTGCCATATCCGTTCTGCTCAAAGCTCTGCTCCTGAAACTGCTGTCTGTCCTGTCAGTTCTGCATGAACTGTCCAGAATCGCTCCAAAGTCTCCAGGTCACTGGGATGTGAGCTTTAACCTGTCTAAGAGCTGTGTAATGTTTGTCAAAGTTCCCCACCAATATTTTTCACAGTTCATGTATTTCATGCATGATTACAGGACTTGTAAATATGAACTTTGCATTCTTGCATTACAGTCTGTCTTCTGGACACATTTTCTTTCTAGACCTAGAGTCAGCTATCCCTTCTTCTTCATCTCCTCATATTTTGTTATAAGAAGAGACATAGATTTTTCACTTCTTGGTGATGGTTGCTGAATCTATTTTGCATATTTTGGCAAAGTTGAGCATGATCTGAATTCCACTTTCCCTCATACTTTAACAACTGCAATAAAGTTATGCTAGGCTGTTGATTTAAATGAAGAATTGGTCCATGACAACTTCTGAGAATAGATGGAGTGAGTGAGCAGCCTGAGATGTCTGCAGCAGATACCTTACTAATCTGCGCCTGCAGCTCGATGTCCAGGGACTGCAAAGTCCGCCTTAGCTCCTTGATCTCGTTCTCGTTGTGCTGGATCTGCTCGGGATTAGGGGTTGCTGCCAGGGACATTGCTGCACTCTGCGGAGCAGAAGCAAGAGAAAAGCTCACAGACTCTGGTCAGGCAGGTACAGCCACAGGGGGCTTGGAAATGAGCAGGGAATAGCTGTTACCTGTTCTTTGTACCAGTTGTCCAGGCTTAGACGATTCTTTTCAATTATGGCCTCATAATCTTCTCTTATTTCTGCCAGAATCTTGCCTAAGTCCTGAGGAGGGGCCGCGTTTACTTTTACATTGACTTTGAAGTCTTGTGAAGAGCGATTGGCTTCCATATCCTGTTCATATGTTAGCAGAGGGAACAAGTAAACTCTTTTATGGAAGGTTTTCATAGAGCCACAGAATGCCAGAGTGGTCTGGGGGGGAATTATTATATATATACATTAAGTTAACATTATTTGAAAATTTTATATATTGACAATAATCTGATGTGACTTAAACCAGTGACACATTTGCTTCTGTGGCAGAACTCAATAAAAAACATACAAGAAGGTCTTTTCATGGAATGTTTCTAGAAGACATTGACTTAATGAAGAACTGTCATTTTTTATTTATTTATCTATAAGAAACCCAAAACCTTTGATGAAAATCTAACAGTAATTTCATCTTTCTTACCCTTTATGTTAATATTTATGGAACTATAACTAAGTTTACAGGAGAGTAATGTAAAAGCTCTATGTAATTGTTAAAGGAATAAGTGGATTAAAGCATATAATTACTGTGTAAACAACATAATTACAGGACCAGTTGGGCAGGTAGGGTAACATTCCTTTCGGTGTAGCACAACCTTCTGTGCCTGGTACCATTTTCAAAGCGCCCAGGCAAAGGAGCCTTTCGGGGTATGACATCATGGTATGCAGATCAGCTGGACACAGGGATGGCTCTGTTGGTCCCCTGCATCCAAGAACTATCCTGGGCTGTAAGGGGGTCAGCCAAAGGCAGCTTCACCTACACTGTGTTACCCCTGTGTTTTATTCTCTGCTTTAATAACCTACAGACACTGAGCAGGACGTTTGGTCCTGTGTTAGGTAATAACTGCAAACACCAGATCAAGCGAAACCAGCAAGTTTCAAGCAGTGGAATTACAAATGTGGGAATAACAGAGAGCACTGAGTATAGCTCTGGAGAATTCAGAGTAGTGTGGCTTTCGAGAATTATTATCTAATTACTGTGCTTAGGATTTTGCAAGAATGAGTAATTTTGCCTGACTTCACTAACCATTCTTTTTAATTTTGATCCTTCAAGAATTTGAGGTCTGTTTTTCTCAGTTCAACCTGTTCTGGGTGACCCTGCTTGCATTTAGGGGGCGTGGACAAGGGGACCTAAAGAGGTCCCTTCTAACCCTCAACCCTCCATGCTGCTGTGAGTGTGGGAAATAATATATTCAGAACTGAGGAAAAAGTCTGTGATGAGTAAAACCCAGCAGCACTCTGTATATTTATATCTAAGCCTTTCTGAGAACATTTCTGTCCAATATGTCAGTTATTATTAGCTGTGTATGACAGATGGGTGGGAGAGACTCCAGCAATCTGTTCTCTCTGAAACCCCAGTGTAATTGGTAAAGCAGACACAGACTTTTTGCCTTACCTGACTCTCATTGGCTGCTTCAGAAATAGGATTAGGTCCTGAATCATCAATCCCACTTACAGATTGTGGGTCTTACTCAGTTAATTACATGGTAGTAAAGATTTGTGCGATAGGATTTTACTAAGTGGAACTTTTTCTACCTCCTCATGGTCTTTCCTCCTGAGGATGTGCTCTTCTCTCAAGCCTTCAATTTCCATTTCCAGATCTGTGGTAATAATGGTCATGCCATCGAGCTCTTTCCGCAGGTTCTCCACATCCAGCTGCACTCCCTGCCTGCGACACTTCTCGGCTTCGTATCTTTATGAGGAAAGAGAAGACACAACGTGCGTGTTGAGAACTGCCCGGTTCAGGCTCTTGTATAAAGAGAAGTAGACTCGCTTCGTCTATGTAGGGAACTAGAGAGAACAAACAACCAAAGAAACCAATTCTGTTTCTAGCATAAGTTATTTAAATATTTTTGAATAGTCTTAACAATAAAATGAGTTTTGTTATTTTTGTATTTCACTTTCCTTTCTGCCTTGTAACTCCTACTATATGGTAGGAAATAAAATTTCTTTTTTTCACTTCCCTTTTTGCATTTTAACATTCACCAGGTTGTGAAAGCTTTGAGAATACAATTCTCTGAAAGGAGTATCAGCAATCATTTCTTGCTGTAGTTTTTCCAAAATTGTAACTTTTGAGTCTTTCAGAAAAACAAGAAAAATGTGATGGAAGCCAGTTACCAACATTCCTTGTGAACCTCTTGCAGTGTCTGTAGTGAGCCAAAGGCAGGGAGATGCTGCTGTGTCTTCCCTTGGGCGTGGGAAGCACTTCACCTCCTCAGCATCTCTCCCTTTGCTCCGTATTTTATGGGCTCCGTCGGTGCTTCGCCATTCACCCAGTAAACTCAGTCTGAGTCCCATCCCTCAAAGTAGTTCCACTGGTTCCTTTTGTGACACTACTGACTGATAATGAAAGGCTGGCAGTGCTCAGGGTGTCCGAGTTTGTCACAATATTACCAAAAGCTTAGATATTTTTTAATAGCTGATCACCAGCTGCTAGAAATAAGACAAATCTTCCTGATTCCTAAGAAGTCTTACTTACAGAAGTGTCAAATCCTTTCCTTCAGAAAGACCTGCCTGAACGTTTTCTGTCCAAGCATTTTGTCTTTTTAGTTGGTCTGAGAACTGTCTTTCCATGTACTGAAAATCAGACTGTGCTGGGAGCCCAGGAGGCAACCAGCCCAGTTACTGTGCACAGTGTACGGGACTCCAAAGCAGAAGCTACAGAAGGACAGGTGTTCCCTGTGGAGCTGGACAGAAGAGGTGATAAATCCAGGAAATAGATTTGGGCTGGACTGGGAAGTGCAGTGCTTAGAGGGGATAATTTGTAATCCCAGATGACAGTTTTAAGTGGCTTTTGTCACAAGTATCAAGTGTCTGCTGTCAAACCTGCTCGTCAGGACCTGCACTAAGTATCATAAACAGAGTGACTCAAGGTTCTTCAGCAATCATTTGTGGGTTTTACATCCTTTTGGGGTTTTTTTCCCTGTCCTACACTGTTTTTATTCATCTGGTATCAACAGAAAACCTCAGTAAAATCACTTCCCTACTCGATTAGCAAGAAAAAGCAATGTTTAGTTTAATCCTCTTTCAAACCTAATGAGGAAACCAAAGAAGTGCTTACTTCAGCCTGAAGTCTTCAGTTGCCATGTTAGCGTTATCGATTTGTAAAAGGATACTGGCATTGGTGATCTTGCTATCCTCAATCTGGAAAACAGAGAATCCAACCGGAGAGTCAGTGTTGCCATGGTGTGACAGTAAATAACCTGTACTGGTTTAGTCTCTTTGCTGCTCATAGGAAGCATCTAAATTGTAGAATTTCCATGCTAAGGGGACCACGGGAACAAAAGCAGTTCAGTTTCCTGATTCACTTAGGTGTTTCGCAAATTTTATCCATAATCTTACTTTACTCTTTTTCTTACTTTTTTGAGCGTATGAGCCAGGAGGCATCATCTCATTCCTGGCCAGGTAGAGGATATGAATTACATTACACACACTTCATGGTCTATCAGAGAGTAACGGTCACTGCCTTTCTCTGGTTTTGAGACTGGATTCCAATCCTGTTCAGCATTGCTGACAAAGCTGCCTTGGGCATCTTTAGGGCAAATTTCAGTAAGAACCATTAAGCTGTGTCTGAGTACAATCAAAATGCTGGAATTAATGTTATGCTAAGAAGTAGCCTGTGCATGAACACCTTGCTGAGCTGGTGTTGTGATGCACAGCAGTGATGGTGGCAGCGACTCACTGGCAGGACCCTAAACCCACCACGGGCTTCAACCTGGAGTCACGTTCACAATACCTCTGGCATCTGGTTGTTGTGGTCCATTCAGTTATGCACCTATAACTGCTCTGAATCGACCAGCAGCATGGAGTGATTGATTCAGGTGTCTGATTTTGCTTTGGGATTTGAAAATTGCCCTAAAAGGTGCAGGATGAAACACAGCGTCATTCCTTTGGTGCACTCAGCATGCACTGGGAAGTCTCATATGTCCCTGATAACATGGAATAGCTTTTAACTATAGATCTGAATGTGAAAAGTTCAGTATTCTGTGCAAAATCTTTGAAAGAATTCCAACAGGAACTCATACATAATTATCAGGAAATCATAAATGCAGGGCATCGTGTCCTTTTCTAAAAGAAGAGTGTGGTCACCATCCCACCAGCTACCTTCCCTCAGCATCCACAGAGCAAACCAAGGGGCACTTTAGCTGCACAGAAGTAATTTACAGAGCTCTCAACACCTTGGAGTAAACTTCCCACACCTCAGTGAATCACAAAGAAACAAGGAAATGACAAAATTCTCCTGAAGTGTCAAAGGTTCACCTCTGTAGTAAAGAAGAGGGTGCTGTGGAATGTTTAAGTAATCTGCTGACAGACTGTGCATACCTGCGCAATTAGCAGCACACCTCAGATACTGCCCTGGGACAAGATCAAGGCCAGCTCAAGAACTATAACAATACCCTGAATGTGTGACTGCCTGGAATTTGGTGTCAGAGAAGAGGCAGTTCTTGAATCCAGCCTTGTAGAATGTACAAGGCGATGAGAAAACAACATGAGTTCTTCAGCTTTGTGCCATGTGCAGAATTGCTGTGTGACTCTGTGTGATCCAAGCACTGGTCAGTGCTTTGCCCACTGCCGTGTGGCCCCAGTCACTCTGCAGCCAGCAGGGGATCTCACATGTGGCAATTATCTCTTAATAGTCACATGGAATTCCTTACTGCATCCATCATGAATGTGGCTGCATCTGTAGGACCAGTCTGCAAACTGTCAGATAGCTTCATTAGGAGCTCACACATTATTATATAGGAAATACACTCCAATTCCTTCTCAAAACAGGGATTTTTCCAAGGAGGCTTCATGCAATGGCTTTACCTCTCATGTCTCATGTCTTTTGTCCCATTTCCTGGAACGCTCTGTAGATCACTTCACTTATTTAGCGGCACAAGGTGTTTGAATGAGACAGTCACCTGAAGAACAGGTGCTATTTCATTGTGTATCTGGATTAGAATGGAGCAAGGCTTTTCCCAAAATTTTTTGCTCCATCTGGCATGTTCATCATGAATTCAGGTATCCAGGAGAGTGTGGTTAAAAATGGAGGACCCAAATGATTATATGCCTCCAAGTTCAGACAGGCAGCATATCATACATTCTGGATTATTGGCTAGAGGACCCTAAATTTAGTCTCAATTTATTTTAGGTGCTAAATTAGTTTCACCTTTTAAATTAACATTTAATTAATTTAATTATGGTTAATAATTAGATGCTATGTTTTTTACTCATTTTACTGGCAGACATGCTGCTAATTGCAATAGTTTATAGAGAAAGTAAAAATTCTGTGTTCAGTCAGTTGATTGTCACCTATACATGATCCTTTCCTGGCTTTCCTTCCACATCCAGGACAGCCACCAGCCTCCAGGTGTCTGTGGCCAGGGACAGCTGTTTAAGGGGTGAGTGTTAAAAATAAGTGGTTTGGGTACAACCTTTTCAAAAATGAGGGCTTTACCCCAGTCAGCATCATGGTTTTATGCTTATTGTTATCCTAAATCTTTCTGATTTCTTAATTCCAAGTCAACCTGAACACCGATATGTTCTTGATGCACAAATTTTTATTTCTCTTTCTGTTAAAAAGGGAAGTGCCCAAGTTCCAGGTCTGGGGATGGTGACCTTTCTTTATCCTTAAAACAGAAATGGGTGATGACAGTTCTGGCTCTCCGTACACAGGCTGTGGTCGGAGCACCTCATCTACTGCCTGGAGGCAACACTTTTAACTGTGAGCATGGAGTTTGATTAAGTCCCTGGCCCTAATCAGCAAAGTTGTGAATTAATACCATTTCCAAGCCTTTTTGAAAATAATTTCTCAGGATCTTGAGAATGCCAAGTAATTGTATTATAAAAAGTGA
Source organism: Machaerirhynchus nigripectus (assembly GCA_013397975.1). Taxonomy (NCBI): domain Eukaryota; kingdom Metazoa; phylum Chordata; class Aves; order Passeriformes; family Dicruridae; genus Machaerirhynchus; species Machaerirhynchus nigripectus. The sequence continues at coordinate 36,796 of VZRQ01006517.1, read as the reverse complement.
AGGCTAAATGACAACATTGCTTTTGGAAGAGCTTTGAGTTTTGCCCCATATGGGTATGTAAAGTTAATTGCACTGATTAGTCACACAGATGGTTACAGTGCTAAGGATGTTCATTATGAATACAGATTAATATTATGCTTAAATTTGAAGACACGTGAGTTTGGGAGATTGAAAGAGTTACTGTTGAACATTAATATTAACTACTGGCAGGAACCAGAAATTCTCCTTTTAATTATAGTGAAAACATCCACAAGGAATTTGTCACTGCTATTTTCTTAATTACAATGAAGTATTTTTCCATCTGATTACATAAGCTCATTGGTCCCAAAACTCCTGTAGTTTCATTGTCTGCTACCACAGGAATCAAAGAGCTGGAATGCCCCAGTCTGTCTGGAGACAGCGGCAGGAGGGGGGCAGGCTCTGCACTCCTCCTGCTTTGTAATTTGCTCAATACCTGTGCAGTCAAAAAGACCAAGTTCTGCCAGACGCAGTTACTCAAACCCCAGTTTCAGCACAGAAAGGAACACTTGGCAGCACACGGATCCCTTTATTCTGCCAGTCTCTGGAGAATCCCCCTTGTCCCCTTCCAGCCTTTCTTGTGCCCAGTCTCCTCCTTGTGAACACAAAGAATGTTTATGCCCAGGTCCTGCAACTACCTTCCTGAGGATTTCCAACATTTCAAAGGTTTAATTTAACTTCTTTAAAGGAAAGCCATCAGCACAAAGGAGAACCCAGAGTCCTTAGAAGAGCACAGAATGACACAGTCCCAGCTCTGACTTACCTGTCTTTGCATGTCAGTGACGTTTTGCTCGTACTGGTTGAAGTCATGCCTCTTTCCATGAGAGTTTGTCCTGTGCCACTCTAGGATGCAGCTCTCCAGCTGAGCGTTGGCTGCTTCTAAGGCACGGACCTTGTCCAGGTAGGCAGCCAAGCGCTCATTCAGGTTCTGCATAGTCTGTTTCTCATTCCCACCCAGGAAGATGCTTTCCCCATAGTGCTCGCTGAAGCCTCCCCAGGGTGCCCCTCCTGCAGCCAGCCAGAAGGGTCTGGCGGAGGAAAAGGAGGGATGTGTGCTGCTGGCACCACCATCTGCACTTGACGCTCTGTAAGAAGTTCCTTGCTGGGCCAAACCACACCCTGAACTACCCCTGAGGGACCCAGAAAAAAACTGGAAAGGGCCTTGGCTGGTGCTCATGCTTAGCTCTGTGTGAATCGAACCCCAGGTTTCGCTGCCTAGCACTGAGCAGCCTCTTTGCCTTCCCTGAGCAGCTTTATGCCTTTTCCTGTGGGAGTTTCCCTTCGATGAATGACTACAGCAACAAGATTGTGTCATCATGAAACGTGCTTCCTCTTGGTCAATTCTGAAGCATTTATGAGCCTGCACACTGTTGTTGTTTGGAATCAGCCACATACCGGGTTGCTTTCCCTTCGCTTGTTTGGGTTTTTTTTTTTCTTTTTCTTTTCATATGATAATAGTGAGGTGTGGCCAAAATCCGTAGGTGTGGAACAGGATCAGCTCTGCTTCAGACTTCTCTCTAACCCTGGAGTTAGTATGTTATGTTTTCCTGCTCATGAAGGGAATAAACGGGGAGCCGGGGCAGGGATGGGGCTCTGCAGATACTTTCTGTCATTATTCTCAGGCTGTAGAATTGCAGCAGCCTGTGGATCCTCAGACCTGTGGATTCTCAAATGCAGTGTGCAGCAAAAAGCAGCTGTCAAACAGCTTAGCGACCAAACAGCTTCAGCCTGTGGGAGACATGAGGCTGTCATGAAGTCATCCAGCTTCTAAATTAAAAAACTCCAGTCCAGCGTCAGTAATGCCCAGCTGTTCCCTTCAGCTGTCCATATCCAGGAGAAATACATGGGAATTAGATACTTTTCTACTGATTTTCTCATGATTTGAGATGCAGTTCTGTTTCAGTGTTCTTGTTTCAATAGCCAGCAATGCAGGGATTTCTTGCTGTTCCCAGCATTAAAACTATTAAGGTATTTATCTTAGCTATAGAAAATATTTACACTATGAATTTATGAGTAACAGGACTCAAAAGATTCAAGTAATTATTTAAAGCTACCAGCTCTAAAAATGGACCTGGCAATCATGCAGGAATAGTCTTTCTGTCAAACTATATCCATCAAACAGGGAAAGGTCGAGCATGGCTGTCACAGATTGTCCTATTCCTCATGCTGGTAAGGGGCACAGACTGGGGAGTGTTCCCGTGGCAGCTGCTGGGTTTAGTGGATTTGCCTTGTCTTTTCTAGTCCATGACTGAGGGATGAGATAGAAGAGGAGAATTTGGGAAGAGGAAGGAAACTGAGTGGGCACAGGCTCTCCCAGAAATGCTGCAGCTGGTTTCCTTACCTAGGTGAATGCTAAACCCTTCCCCAGGGTCTGCCTTGGCCCTGCTGCTCATCCTGACTGGTGAGGTCAGGGAGACCGCATGGAGCAGAGTTACACTGTTCTGGGAGAAATGGAGGGATGTATTTTCCCCTGTTTGTTTCATTTGGAATGCGGCAGCAATAAGGAATTGTTGCACTCCAGCTTCCCTGGTACCTCTCGGCCTCGTTCCTGATGGAGCAGGATTCGGGCTCCTCCTTGCGGCTCAGGCTCGCCTCTGCTCAGCACCTGCTCCTTCCCTTTTCCCCAACTCCCTTTACGTCCAGCACATGCTCCTCTTCCTGCCTCAGACACTTCTTTCTGTAGAAATCCTGTCATTTGTAACTGTTTGGGGAAAGCAATCACTGAAAATAGGGGTTTCCAGTGAGAACAAGGTTTGGCTCTCCCCAAATACTCTGGTCACAGTCACTATCTATAGCTGCAGTCTGGGATCAGCCCTGCTGCTGGACACGGTGGGGAGCTTGAAGCACCAGACAAAAACTGAGGGCCTAACTTGGAAAAAAACCCCCAAATTATAACAGAACTGATGATATCCTGCAGCTCTCACCAGAGATCAATTTCAGACTCAATTTTCAGTTTAGCAAGCTGGTGTCTATGAACTATCACACTGAAATGGAATGACATGTATGTACAGAATAGAATGTGAAATAAAATGCATCATTTGTTTCACCTGAAATTACCCCATGACATTCCCACCCTGCCTGGCAGTGAGGCTGGCAATGTGAGAGACCACAGAGTCTCTGTCCTGAGGATATGATGAAATTACCACATCATGAAAACCAGAATTTTATTTTCTCTTGCAAGTAATCCAAAGTTTGGGTGATCTGGGACATGGGAAATGCTTTCCCTGAAGCTCAGCCTTTCCAAACTGGAAAAATGCCACGCAGTTTTGATCCACACATGTTGAGGATCCATGAAAAAGACCAAACAGCTTACTTCGAAATCTGACACGACTCTTTGTCAGGCTGCAATGCTGAATTTGGGTTTAGCCACCTCTTTAATCCAGAGAATGGAAGTGCCACTCGGAGAAAGGAAATGAACTGTTGTCAGCAGATGGCACCCTTGGATGGGGACTGCTCTGCTCCGATGGGTGCTGCTCCACAGTCCCGGCTTGTTTCATCTGGGAATCATCCTTGTTTTGCTGAATTGGAACACGGGAAGCAAACTGAGCTGAATTTCTAGGCTGTTTAAATACACGCAGAATATTTTGACAACTACATTGTACAGGTCAATGTCCTGCAACAATCACTGACTGATTCAACTCCTCCATACAGAATACAAATGGATGGATAGCTGCCTGTGGCTGTAGGAATTCCCTCTCTTGCTGTTCGAGTGATACAAACAATAGTCACCCAGGTTTTGGATCAGGAAAAAATAGCATTTGTACCATTCGGTTTTCCTCTCTGGCGGATTGTGATGTTGCTTTGCTGCGGTTTGCCAGAACCTCTTCCGAACTCCTTCCAGTGGGAATGCCAGCAGGATGTGCATTTCTTACCAGCAGCACCAATGATCCTGCAGCCTCACTCATGGCCAAACTGGTCAGCAATGCCAGCCATGTATATTTCTTTTTCTTAAATGTCAGAAAAGAGGAGACACAAAAATAGTGTCTCTAAGGAGGTTGGAAGGAAAATAAAATATGTAATTCTAGAAATTATACCAGTTTTACAGATACTTTAATGTGGATTGAATGCCCAGTGATGGGGCTAAGGATGCCTTTTCCAAACACGTTATGTGAGCAAAGTACAGCACTTAATAACTGCTTTGTGTGCTTCTGGGATTCACCAGGCTCTTAAATGTTTATCAGCATCTCGTCAATTCCACTGGTGGGGATTTGTAGCTGGGAGAAGGTGGTGTGGCTGAAACAGCAGCCACAGCACTGACATAGGCTGGGGACATTCTTCCTGATGAATGAAAACCAAAGCAGTCACAGCAAACTCTGAGCAATTTGTTTCACCTGGACTGTGCCTGTGGCTTCCTTAGGAGCTGAGGGTATTTGCCTTGGTGCTGACGGCAGTGCAGGAACACAAATATACACATGGAAAAAATACCAGTTTTTTCAGAGGTGCATTTTATTTGTGCATGAATTGCAACCCCGTTGTGCCCTTGGAATTGAGAACAAAGATCTTAAGGATTTTTTATATTATCTTCTCTGTTTTTAACTGATACCAGCTCCAGATGGCTGGCAGAATCTAATGGCACTTTATCTGTCCATTCATCACCATCTTTATTACTATTTTTAAAGTTATGATTGTTATTGCTGTTGTTATTCCCAGAGTATCTCCCGGTTGGGTTCCAGCAGCCCATGCTGGGAGGGCCTGTGGGCCGTGTGTGGCAGTGCTACAATGGCTCCAAAAACCACCATTAGACTGGATTCATTTGCAGAAGCAGAACAGAAACTTTATTGTTAGGACACAATAGAGCACCAGCAGAAAACAGGCTTGGCATCTCCGACCCAGCGAGCCAATGCTCATGTACAAAGGCAGAGCAAATCTAAGGAAAGACATTCTTGTATACATTCTTGTGATTTGGGGAAGTGAAAGGCTCTTTCTCGCAGTATTAGCCAGTGTGGAGTCTACACTGGGTCCAGGTAGGGATTTGGTATTTCTTTATTAGAATCTCCTGTCACGGGTAGAACCAGATTTTCCATCATCATCTGTGCCAGAGCGACCTCTTCCACTGCTCCCAAATGCTGTTGTAGGGGGAATAAAAAAATTAAATAGGGCACAAAAAAAGGTAAGGCCCTGCCAAGACCCTGAGGAACTGAACAATGAGGTTGTGTTTGTTTGTTTCCTCGCAAGATCTTTCACATATCAAAGGCAGAACTACCTTTACATCTTATCTACTTTCCCTCCTGGTCCTCTTCCAGAAAACCTTAGGAGTGCACATATGGATTTGGAAGTATTTTGTATGTTATGTGAATCAGCAGAGGAACTTAGGAATCTTTGGGAGATTTGGGTATTTTAGAATCCCATGAGCAGTTCATGCAATTGTTTTGGAAATCTACTGGTTTCAAAATGCATATAAAATATTTTGTTTTTGTCTCTACATGTTACAGAACATGGTCATTGTGGGGAGAATGGAATCTGTGGTAGTAAGAAGAAATCCAAGGCTAAAAGGTTTATTTAATCCTATTTTGCCTGTTCATTTCAGCCCCTCATTTAATAAAAATGTTTCTTACCATCCTTGGGGTTCAGTCCTGACAACCTGTAGAAAAGAAATACTTGATTAATGACCATTCCTTACCCTGTGCCCTGAAACCATTGAACCATTTAGGAATTTGTGTGGACAGCCAGGATTTCATGTGCCTGCTCTCAATAGCTGATTCTGAGGTGTGTTGTTACTACAGGTGGTGTTAAGGTGCTTTCAGCTTTGAAATCCACCCCTATGTACTTGAGAGGGAATGGGAACAGTGGTCAGACCAGTTCTTTGTCCTGGGGTGCCTCCTTATACTGTTCCTCTCCTCAGAATGCCTCTTCTAGAAGCTATACAAGGAGCTGATTTCTCCTCAGAAATCAAAAGTAATTCCATGTATAGATCAGATATGAGAAATGGGCACAAAAATGTAGATTTTACTGAAGTAAGCTGCAGTCTGTACCAAGCTCTTTTCTAGCTGGGGGTATTGGTGTGTGAGGATGGGTGTTTTCACCTCTGTGCACAAATAGAGAAAACCAGGAGCTAAAGACATACTGGGAGCAGTTTTTATAGGTTGTCTCAGGCTGAAGGCTCTAATTCCAGTGCAACCAGAGGATTAAGTGACACATATATATGGGGCCTGGTGCCTTTTGTAATTGATCATGGTCAAAATGGTGGCATTTATGTTTTCAAATCCTCCACACCATTGATGTGCAGATTTAGCTTGAGTTATGGCAGCACCGGGGACTTTGCCGGGCACCTGCTTTGCCAGTGCTCCAAAGGCTGCGTGTGCAGGGAACTGCTGCTCCACAGAGTGTGTTGTGACCCTTATCTGCTCATCAGGACTTGGACAGGGTGACATACTGTAAGTCCTGGCCCTCCAGCAGCTGGCGGTACGTGGCGATCTCCTGCTCCAGGCGACTCTTGATGTCCATGAGCATTTTGTACTCCTGGTTCTGGCGCTCCATGTCACAGCGGAGCTCGCTCAGCTGCTCCTCCATGCTGGTGATGAGGGCCTGGATCTGAGCCAGCTGGGCGCAGTATCGGCCTTCCGTGTCCCGCAGGTTGGCCTCCAGCCCAGCTTTCTGAAGAGGAATAATGTCAGAACAGGTTAGAATGAACTTTGTCCCACAGAGGGGGAGTCGAGGAGAGGCAACACAGCAAGGGAGGAAGGGGAGAGTGTGAGGCAGTGCCTTGTGATGTGCTCAGGGTAGCTCCATACCATGCTGAGCTGCGACTGGAGCTCGATCTCCAGGCCCTGCATGGTGCGGCGCAGTTCCGTGATCTCTGACTTGCTGGTCTGTATCTGCTGGGTGTGGGTGGCAACTTCACGGTTCAGCTCATCAGTCTGAAAGGAAATACAATTGTAAAATCACATACAAACGTGTAAAAAATCAATTATTTTGAGAAAGGGGGGTAGGGACCTGCCCGGGCGGTAATGCTGAGGCACTGCGTTGGTGTGACTGTACCTGAGTGAAGAACCAGGCCTCAGCATCCTTACGGTTCTTCTCAGCCAGAGCTTCATACTGTTCCCTCATCTCAGCGAGAACTCTGGTCAGGTCGATGCCAGGAGCCGCATCCATTTCCACGTTGACTGTTCCGCTCAGCTGGTTCGAGTACTCTTTCATTTCCTGCACGGACAGAAGGCAGAGGACACAGAAGGATCAGGCTCTCTCCTCTCGCACTGTTCCTGCCCCCAGCGATCCCTGCTGTGGTACACACTACCTGTGCTATCAAGTATCACAGATGGAACACACATAAAACATTCATCACATTTTCTCTCTCACTGCACCAGCTTCTGTACTCTGTGTACTCACACACGACACACCTATTTACATGTAACTTACACGTATGTTTCATAATTTCAAAGGGATGTGATCTCCTCTCTGCACTGTCAGGACTCTCACCTCTTCGTGGTTCTTCTTCAGATAAGCCAGCTCCTCTTTCAGTGTCTCAATCTGCATCTCCAGGTCAGCTCTGGACAGGGTCAGCTCATCCAGGACCCGGCGCAGGCCGTTGATGTCGGACTCCACGCTCTGGCGCAGGAACAGCTCGTTCTCATACCTGCAGTTCCAAAAAGAAACAAGCACTGGAACATGCCTGAGTTTGTATTCAGCAGAGCTATAAAATGATCACATATAGGAAGAACAGTGGGCTGTAGATGAAACCATAGAGATTTAGAAGTGTAAAAGCAGTAAAGATGTTTTTTCCCAATATCCAGCTATGGCATAAGGAAGCACAGACAATGCCGTGTGATTTTGTTCCTGAGGAGGAAATGACATTTCACCTTGCAGAAACTAATAATGATTATCACCATCAACAGAAACACTGTCACACGGGACAGGTGTTCTGCAGTGTCCTCTCAGATTTGGTGCTTAGGAAAGCACAGGTGAGCCATGGCTGCCTGGGACACAAGAGGGAAAATAGAAACCTGCAGGTGCATTGCTTCAGGGAAAGCAGCTGCACAGAGACCTTTATCATCTGATGTACTGCTGAGCCTGGGAGCTGGAAAAGCCCCACCTTACTCTAAATTTCAAACTCCAGTAGAGAACTGCTGCAGCCCCACACCAATCTCTTCCTGCCACTCAATTCCTTCTAAGTGAAAATCCCACCTATTCCTGCCTTCTTTCCCCCATGATTCAGGCTACTAAAAATATTTGAGTATCACAAAAAAATGAAGACATGGGCTATAACTGATTATGCAAACCGCTCAGTGAACTGAATGCCATGTTCTGTTGGGTTTATATTTTGAATTGGTCCTTCATCAATTGATTCTGCTTGCCAGGGTTCTTTGCATCCAAAGTTACTAAGGAAAAAACTGTTTTGAGGGAGTGAAGACAAGCGAGTGAAGACAGATGTGCTCCAGGTGAACTTACTTCAGTCTGAAGTCGTCGGCAGCCAGCCTGGCGTTGTCTATCTCCAAAATGACCCGGGAATTGTCAATGGTAGCAGCAAGGATCTGGCAGTTAAGAAACAGAGAAAGGCTCCCATGAATAACAGTGAAATATCTGATCCACATTCCATGAGCAAAGCAGAGGGCTATGATACTCTGTGCAACATGGATTAGAACCATAATAGGGAAATATGTTTGTACAACATCTGATCTTATCTGTAGCCAGGAGAATGATCTTTCCAGCCTTTGAGGCCTACCTGTCACATTCTTTACTATTTGATTACTGAATAAATATATTGATAAGCCTAAACACATTTTGCTAACTTTTACTGCAATCATTTTAATTTCAACAAACATCACATGGTCAGGATAAGATATTTGGTGTTTAAATGGAGAAGAGGCTACTCGTTTCTGCTAGAATGCTCAGGACCTCAGTGTATTTGGGATGAGGAATTCACTATTTCTTTTGTAATTATTCAATCTTATTTAAAGACATGGAACATGCAGTTCCATAATTCTCTTGCCATCTTATAACTCCTCTACAGATGAATGTCATACCTTGTCTCGGAGATCTTCAATTATCTTGTAATAATTGTTGTAGTCGCGGGCGGGGCTGGTGGGAGCTTGTTTCTGGTACCAGTCTCGTATTTTCACTTCCAAATCTGAATTGGCCTCTTCCAGGGCTCGTACCTTGTCCAGGTATGAAGCCAGGCGGTCGTTCAGGTTCTGCATGGTTATCTTCTCATTGCCAGAGAGAAGGCCATCGCCGCCACCAAAGCCACCACCAAGGTCAAAGCCTCCACCGAAGCCAGCGCCACCTCCAAAGCCAGAGCCACCTCCAAAGCCAGATCCCCCTCCAAAGCCACAGGCTGCCCCCCCTCCAAAGCCTCCTCCATAGCCGCCCCCGAAGCCGTAGCCTCCTCCCGCGGAGGAGACGTACCTGGCCGAGGAGATGGAGACACCCCTGCCGCCGGAGCCGCCGTGGATGCTCGGGGCCCGGTAGGTGCCTCCGCTGCGCACCGAGGACAGGCGAGAGCTGCTGCCCCCAGCACCCCCAAAGCCACCTCCGTAGGTGGAGGAAGAGCTCATGAAGGAAGTGGCCATGGCTGTAGCACGAGAAGGAGCAAAGGTCAGTTATGCAGCCTGGCAAGAGAAGAGAGCCTGTGCCTTCACTGCCTTGGTGCCTCTTTTATATCCTCATGATCGGGTGTTGGGAGACAAACCCCACTGCAGCCCTCCCTCCAAAATTCCTCCTCCCTAGAGGTGAGGCCAACTATGATGACATTCCTGACAAGCAGCGCTGGCAGCACATCGCAGGGGCTTGGGCTTGGGGTTTCTTTTTTAATTAAACAAAAGGCATGAATCAGATGATGTTTTTTCTTCAGGCTATAGTTCTGAAACTTGGAGTTTACTTCTCTGACATTTAAGAATGGAAAAACAAAGTGAGTTCAGCCCCACCCACCGGCCTATTTACAATGCTCACCATGGCTACATTCAGAAAATCAACTTTTTCTAAAAATGAGGTTTAAGCAAAATTCTCCTTTCATTGAAAAATGTACAATCATCTCTTCTCACCATTATTCCTTCTTTTCTATCTATGTTTTCCCTTTAAAATTTTGGAATTGAATTTGAAACGTTCTTATTCTTGATTTTTTCTTGGAACTAAAAATTTAGATTTTGGAGTCTAAATTTTTAGTACAAAAAGCATCATTGTGTGAGGAACAATCAGCATCCATTGGTGTGCAAGGGAGAGTGGGCACAGTAAATTTATTAATGATTGTGAAATAGTCCAGAAGGGTAACACAAGACTGAAATAACTCAGTTAAAAGAGGACATGTGGGAGGACTAAGATCCTGCTGCTTTGGAAAATGTAAAGAGAATGGGTTTAGGATAACACTGTTCTGATAGCAATACATGTGTTTAATGCCAGTGTGCACTAGGAAATGGAGCAATATTTAAAAATAAGGCTTGAGAAACACTTAGAGGAGTCACCTTAATCCTTCATTTAAAGTGGGAGTCTGAAACAGAAATAGATTACAGAGCTAATAAATTGCCGGTGAAATTCAGAAGTTCAATCCTCCAGCCCTGCTTGTGCTGCACAGCCATGGGAAGGCAGATGTGGGAGGTGTGCGGGGAAGCATGAGCTGCCCGTGTGCCCTGCTGGGGATGGGGTGTGTGGGGAGTGTGGCAGTTGCTGGGAGTTTGCAGAGCGCCCCCTTCCCTGCACAACCCAGGGACTTCAAATAAAGCTTAAAATAGAAAACGGATACATTTGCTGAAAGCATCATAAGGAGAGCATTGTTTTTAGCACAGTCTTTGACAGTGCAGAAACTGAGCTTAGAACTCAGGATGGGGATTTCAGATAACCCAAGGCTCACAGGAGTCATTGAAATAAACCAAGGGGGTTTCTGACATTTCCAGTTGAGATGTTAATGCAGGCACAGGGAATGTGCAGCCTTTTCACTCGGGGATGTGCACTTGGGAGGGAAGAAACGGCAGAGTCCAGCTGTGCTGTGCCCTTACAGGCTGGCTCTGGGCACGGCCACTCACTCCAGGCTGAGCAGAGCACACGGGTGGGTGTTCACCGCTCTGGAAACATGTTTCAAACTGAACCTGGCCCTTTGCCACAGCCCTTCAGTTTTGCTGCTGGGCAGATTAATGGTCTGCGTACCTTGCCAGATCCCTGTGTCTCCAAGGGCTGGTGGCTCAGAAAACAAGTTCAGACAAGCCCTCCTGAAGATAAAAAATTGTCTTAAAGACCCCTGTAATGTCAATGCCCTGAGGTGTGTGCACTGCCAGGGGCTGTTCAACCAAGAGAGCTCACAATAAGCAAATCATGTTCCATTAAAAAACAACCAAAAAACCAACAAACTAGCAAAAAGCACTTCTAGATAACACCACAAAATTTAGTAGGAAACTTTGGGGAATTTTTCTTCAGTCTTCTTTCACTCAGGCTTGATAACTCCTTTGGAAGGTCACTGGTGAAACACACTTTGCTGCTTTCTAACATGCCGCAGGCATCACACTGGATCGGTATCAGATGAATGCTTACAAAAACCAGGTAGCAGATAAAAGCAGTTTCTTTCTGTCGAATATTTACCATTGGGAAACAAATTAAGCAACCAATACAGATCATGCCCCATAATATGATTTAGACAATGATTTCTGCAGAATTTTCTCCTTACAGGCTGTAGAAGGAAATAGAAGCCAATCATCTGCTGAAGGAAAAAAAAAAAAAGAAGCTTTTTGAAGCTTATGCCTTCATTCTGGTCTCACTACCTTTGCTCGGAGGTTCCTTTTTCAATGTCTTGACACACAGACTTGTCCTTTGCACAGTCTCGGCATTGTACCTGTGGTAACTCAACTCCTTGGGTTGTCATCTTCCACAGAGCTTTCCTGGAAGACATTCCCTGACATGTCTGTGCTGCACAAACTCTTTTGTTACCTCTGCTGTGGGATTAACGGAGCTGACACACTCCAGCCCCTCCTCTCAGGACAGCAAATTCCAGTCAAGCAGCAGCCTGTTTGTCATCTCAGTGATCACTCTGAGTGATAAAACCATCACTCAGAGAAGACATGACATACCTTTAGAAAACACTTTTTTTTCCTGAACTAGATTCTAAAATTATAGTGTCTGAGTGATTTATATTAAACATTTCACCAGAAATCCTTCATTGCCCTACAGATACAGAACAAAATCTATAAAATTATAAAATAAAATTGTAAAATAAAGTTAAAATTAAGGTATAAAAACAAGAATTCAGGATTCTTATAGCTTGCATTCTTGGCGCATGAGAATTTCTTGTCAGACGTGCATATCTGCAGCTGGACAATACCAGAAATCTGCACCAGTGGCCTCCCACCCTGACTGGTTTTGTCACATGAACTTGCTCTCAGGGAATGGGATTAGGAGTTGTTTGTTTTTTTCATCTAGGGAGGTTTCCAGGTCTCGGTGTTGTAGGGAACAAGTTTGGCACAAAGCATGTGTTAATGTGTCTGCACTCCCCAACTGCCTGTACCGAATGCCCGAGAGCTTCTCCTGGCTCTTCCAGAAATGAACCCCACAGAAATGGGTGAGCTCCTGAAGGATCCCCTGCACCCTGTGTGCCTCTCAGGCCACTGCTCCCTTTGATTCTGCCCATCTTTCCCCTTGTTCTCCCCATCTTGTCCCTTTCTCTGTGTCTTGCTTTTTTTGACTGTTCTGCTCTGCTATCACAGTTTTCCCCTGTCAAAGTGAAGCCACTGCTTAGTGCCACCATGCTTCATTCCAGAGGCTGAGCTGGGATTGGCAGGGTCAGTAGGGACAGCTGATGTTGTCACCTGAGTCACTGCTGAACCAAACCCAAGCACCAGCACCTTTGGATTGCCCCACCTTGAGAGAGGAGGTCCAGAGCCTTGGGGTGCTCTGAGCCATGCGAACACTCCATTAATCTTTTGTGAACATCTAGTTGTGAACAAGGCATCATGGACATTCCCAGGGCCAAGGAGAGAAGTGCTGAAGGATTTGATGATGTCTCCCTGAAACACAGGCTGCAAACTGATCCACTCTGGGGGAGAGCAGTGTTGGAATACTTTCTGCCTGGGCATATCCCTGTTTTCATTCCCCCCCAGCTGTGGAGCAAACTGTGTCTCTGGTAACAGCAGGAGCTGGGAAGGTGCTGGTTGGGCTGGAGCTATGGTTTGCTTTTAGCACAAGCCCTGGAAAGTTTCCTTGGCTGTCAGTTTGGAGAGGGATGGTAGGAGATAAAATCACTGATTTCTGGGTGTTGGAACTGAAAGTGATTCCACTTGGAATTTCAGCTAGGATAATACCCTTTCAGTGGCATGAGAGATAAGGGGGCTGAAATTGGTGCTAAAGGTTTGTAAGCTCTGTGTGAATGGGGAATGGAAGTGAAGAATTCTCCCAGCTGCTGCTCACCCCTGTGTGCTCCTGCGGGAGTTATCTATGAGCCAGTTTAACAGCTTTGTATTCTGCCCTATGAAAATCTCCCAGCTCCTGCTGCTCTCCAGAACCACTTCCCATCCCACTGACCCTGCTCTGCAGAGAGCACAGCATCACAGTGAGAAACCCAGGTCACTCTTGTGTCCCCCACCAAGGGCTGGGGATGCTGCTGCCTCTCTATTCCAAGCTCCTGCCAGCAAGAGGAGCCAGAAAGAATCAGGATGGAGCCCAAGCTCCCCACACTGTGAGCACTCTCAGGGAGGCTGGCTGACTAATTCCTGCCTGAGCAAAGCCAAACTTCACTGAAATACCACAGTAACTCCAAAGAAGTGAAGATTGCAAGAATATCATCTTTATTTGAGAAGACATAGCAATTCAGTACATGCAAAACCTAGAAATAATTCCAAAGCTGACCCAGTTTGCATCTTAATAATCACTAAGTGAATGAATCTGCCTAAACTTTGTGTGGCCAAGAACCTTCTGTGCTTTAACAGTCATTTCCAGCAGTTCAGAGTGATTTCTTTGTCTCAATCCACATGTGTTGTCTGCTTTTTCTCAGTTTGCACAGGACCTTTGGAGGACCTTCAGTGCTGTTTCCCATCTCCAAGCTTGTCTCTTTTGTCTGCAGTAACATGGAGAGAAAGAACAGCAATTATTTAAGCCCAGCTCACAGACCCCACTCTGTGATGGGTGCTGAGTTTGGCTTGGCCCTCATCTCTCATTCCCTTCTCTCAGAACTTTCCCTCTCCATCACCTGGATTTGACTCAACACTTTTATGACACCGCTGACCTCTAACAGCTCAAGCCAGGTTTTACTGACATGTTCCTGCAATTCCCCTGAGCTGGCCAAGCTTCAGTTCCCATGTCCTTTCATCTGGGGAAATGATTACGTGTTCTGTGCTTTACTTAGCCTTTACTGTAGCAGAGTGTGAGATATTTTTCTGATGTCTGACATCTTTTAATGGCTGAAATTTGTTCCATTCTAACCAGAGACATAATTTGTTACTTATTATTTTTTTCTGTGACAAATTATGCAGACCCCAGTCTCTAGAACAGACACAACTACCAGTTACGTGTATTTCATCTTAGAAAACAAAACTTCTCCTAAAAGAGAAAGGATTCTTACCGGCAGTTCCTGAAAGGGAGCCAAACATCCTGTGGAACAAAGAGAACAGTTGAAAGGAGAGTTAATACATCAAGTGCTGCATGAGATGAGGATGGAAGAAAGCGAATTGTCTATCAATCAGGTACATTGTGTGTGCAGTCAGGGAAGAGATGCCCATCTTCCTGCGCTCCTTCTCAGCAAAGGAGAGGGAGATGTTGTAGGGAATACATTTTTAAACAACTGCACTGGGAAAATACATTATGAAGAAGAAGGAATAGAGGAAATCAAAGCCTTTCAACCCCTGCCTTAATTTTTTTCCTCCTTGCGGCTGTGTGAGATGAGATCAAGCTGTGCTCCAATGTGGGAGTCACTCAGTGACTGCCTTCACTTCTCTTCCCAGTATTTCCTCCCACACTGATGTTGGATAAAAGTTCTCTACCTGGTAACAGGGAGTTTATGGGAATTCGGTATTAATTTTTGTATTCTGTAAAACATTACTAACTGCACTTGTCCTGACTGTGATGCAGCTGATCACTTCAACTGTTAGTTGCAATTAATCTACTGTGCTGCTTGTCAGTTCCCCTTCCTGTTGGGAAACTCTTTGAGGTCTCACTTCATGTGAATGGCAACTATAACATTTCTAGCTCCACCATGGTCCAGAAAAACTAGTTTGTTAAAAATTGTAGAACCCCAGTAGTATTTAATTGTGTTTAGCAAGGTGCTGTGGCAAATGAGCACCGTGGCGTGGTCAGACTTAGGAGGCCGAGTAAAAGGTTCTTACTGGGACTCCTGGCCTTCCAGGAGCTGTCGGTACGTAGCGATCTCTTGCTCCAGCCGAGTCTTGATATCCATGAGGATCTTGTATTCGGTGTTCTGGCGCTCCATGTCAGCTCGGAGCTCAGCCAGCTGTGCCTCGATGCTGCCAACCAGGCCCTGGATCTGCGCCAGCTGCGCCCCGTAACGCGCTTCCGTGTCGGCCAAGGTGCCTTCCAGCGCCGCTTTCTGTCAGGGGAAACCACAGACAGGAGAGGTTGCTGCCAGTGCAGGGCTCTGTGTAGGGAGAGAAATACGGGCCCCTTCCAGTGGGGGGTGGTCAGGCAGTGCAAATTCTGACATACCATGCTGAGCTGGGACTGCAGCTCGATCTCCAGCCCTTGCAGGGTGCGCCTCAGGTCAGTGACCTCGGACTTGCTGCTCTGCAGTTGTTCCGTGTTAACAGCGACCTCACGGTTCAGCTCCTCGGTCTGAGACAGGGAAAACACTACGTGAGAAATATGGGGGACATAAGGCTGTCACAGCATTTTTCTGTGTGTTTTAATAGTTGTTTCTTTCATGGATTTTTTGGTTAGTGTTTGTACAGTATGGAGGGGTTTTACCTTGCTGTGGAACCAGGCCTCAGCATCCTTCCTGTTCTTCTCAGCCATGTGTTCATACTGGTCCCTCATATCTGCCAGGATCTTGGACAGGTCAATGCCTGGAGCAGAGTCCAGTTCAACGCTGACTTGACCAGCTACTTGCCCTCTCAGGGCACTCAGCTCCTGTGGGGAATGGCAGAGGAGACAAAAGAGGGTACAATTGTAAACTAAAAACATTATGAACCTTCTGTTCTTTCTTCAAGGGCTAAGCCTGACTGACTCTCCTGAGATGCTGGCAGGAGGGATCTCAGTCTACATACAAATCTTTTCCTCACTGTTGCAGAGCCCCGGGCAATCCTGAGGGACTCCACATTTCCACAGGCTGTTTCTCTAATGCCACTTTCAAACATGTTTCTTGGGGTTTACCTCCTCATGGTTTTTCTTTAGGTAGGCCAGTTCCTCCTTTAATCCTTCAATCTGCAGCTCCAGGTCAGCTCTGGACAGGGTCAGCTCATCCAGGACACGGCGCAGGCCATTGATGTCGGCCTCCACGCTCATGCGAAGACCTTGCTCAGTTTCAAACCTTAAAAAAGCGAAACAAACCCATTCAGGTTCACTGATTAACCAGTCCACAAGAAACACAGTATGAATGTACCTGGGTTTGTAGGACTTATGGTGTAGCAAATGCTATCAAGCATTAAACCTTTCTCCACATATTCCCCATTGTGCAAAATTTTCAGTGGTGCAGATGGTGCTCTTAGCAAAGACATGAAGGATTGAACTGCATGCACAGGATCAAACCAGTGTTCATACAGGAGTTTTAGGGGTATTCTATTCCTGTTTCGCTGCCCTTTGGCTCAACAAGGATTTTTGCCTACTCATGAGATCTTTTCCCTCTCAGAAATTACTCACTTGGTTTTGAAGTCGTCTGCAGCCAGCCTGGCATTGTCAATCTGCAGCACAACCCTGGCGTTATCGATGGTGGCATCAAGGATCTGCAAACAATGAGAACTCATTACTCTGAGGCTGAAACAACTGTTATCAGCTTCGCTGCTCTGCAGATAAGAGTGAAGAGTCTATTTTGTCTGTAGCTACAGCAAGCAGAGGTATAGAGAAGGATCAATGATCTACAGCAAACATGTCACACAGATTTATCACGTACTTCTACCAGGATTGTGTTTTGGGCATATCCTTGTGTTTGGTGTATGAAGTGGCTTTAGGTAGAAATTCCACAGTGAGACACGGACAAAACTACGTGCTGGCTGAGATGGAGAGGACTTTGAGATACCATCTTTGATCACGTTTTTATTTCCTAGAATACCCAGGATAGTGTTTATTGATTCTTTTGAAGCATCATGAAAGCCTCTGAAGGAAATTTTATTTAGAAGGAATCTCTGTTCAGTTTTACCTGGAAAGCATGTCTTCTATGCCTGCCACTTCTAAAACTCAAAAGGTCATCCACAAAACCAGCTAGGACAACATTTTCTCTCCCCTAACTAAAGGGAGTGAAAGAAAGGAGGGAAAAAATATTAAAAGGAGAAAATCCCATTGCCAGTTCTGCTGTCAGCAGAGCTCAGATTTTAAATCAGGAGCAAATGTGAATGGGTTGCAGCAAGGAGAAGCAACCTGCGTGGGAGCGGTCATGAACTCCAGGCTGAACTCAGGAAACTAAACCTCAGGTTTTCTTTCATTTATTTACAAAGTTAATCAGCTATTCCCTGTGTTATGCAGGGTGTGTATCACCTCAGCAATCTGTTATCAGGTACCCATGGGCTCTTGGGGCAAATCCTGCATTTATATATGGGATTGATTACTTCATGTCTGCTGTTTCCTTTTTTCCTACGCCAAATGCTTCAGTTCACTTGATTCCAAGGTTAGGTATGGGAAATGCAAAAAAGAAATTATTCTTAACCGATTTTTATTTTCATTGTTAAAGCAGTGTGTCTGGGCCTCAGAGGGTTTTCAATCTCTATGGCAGGTGACAGGTTGCAGAGACAGGCAGGCTGCTGTCATTGCTTGGCTCTCATTATATATCAGTTTATATATGGTCATACATACATTAACTGGTCATATGTGTGTACATGACCAGCATGTGTATGCGTGTGTATAAACATATGCTTTGTTAAAAGCAAACGTCATCAGAGTTCAGTACTCGGGCATCCCCACTGACTGGTTTGTACCATCTCTTGGCTAGCATTTTAAAAAGCAGATAATTCAATACTGACATTGACTTTATCCCCCCCCGCCCATTCCTTGCATGTACATCTCATCTCCCTCTCCTTCTCATGACCTGCAGTGCTTTCTAGGGGTTCCCTAAGGAACTTTTGGGTTTTCATACTTCCTTTGTAAGTGGAAATCTAAGACGATTTTTGATAAATATTAACACCTACCAGGTCTCGAAGGTCCTCAATTGTCTTGAAATAAGAACTGTAGTCCCGAGCTGGGCTTGGTCCTTGTTTTTGGTACCAGTTTCGGATTTTGGTTTCAAGCTCAGAATTTGCCTCTTCCAGCGCACGCACTTTCTCCAGGTAGGAGGCCAGGCGATCGTTCAGGCTTTGCATGGTTGCCTTTTCGTTTCCTGAGAGGAGGCCATCGCCGCCCAGGCCACCCCCATAGCTAAAGCTGCTGCTGAAGCTGCCTCCACCATAGCCTCCCCCTAGACCGCTTCCCAGGCCAGAGGAGACAAACCTGGCAGAGGACACGGACACACCTCTGCCACCAGATCCCCCGTGGATGCTGGGGGCCCTGAAGCTGCCACCGAACCGGAGGGAGGAGGCGCCGGGCCCCCCCGCCACAGAGGAGCTGGTTTGCCTGAAGCTGTAACTTGCCATGGGGAGGAAGAGCAAGGACCCAACCTAAGCTGCACCTCAGCGGCCCGAGATCCCGAGGCAGGAGAGTGCCCCGCTCCCCCACCCCACCGCTTTTATGCCGGTGACAATGGGAGTTGTCTCCAGAATGTGTTATCTGAGACCCATGGAATTTATCAGCCCTAAGCCTTCTGCCAACACGGCCGTTCCCCTTATTGGTCAGTGGCTGTGGAGTGGGCTGTTTCCTTCCCCAGTGCCTCCACACGCGGGACGCGATCCCCTCCCCCGGACCGCTGCCGCTTGGAGCAGAAGGTGGGATTTGGAGGAGGCGTCTCCCTGCCGAGGGTAGCGTTCCTAAACCTGGTTAGAGTTTACCTACACGGGAACAAAGGGGCTGGGAGCGCACCCACTGCGGCCAACGCCGCGGCCAGAGCGGAGTCACACAAAGTTTGTTTTAACAGAGTGATTCAGCCTGATAACAGAGCTTGTAAGGCGCCCAAATGGTGAACGATGTGTGTGGACCTTCACAAAACACGTTCCCACCCCTCTGTTTCCCTCATTCCCCTTGAGAAAATTTATTCTTTCAGAAATGAAGTTTTCACTCTTACTGTCTTTGCTCTCTATTCCGTTTGGGCTAACAGAAAACGTGCTGTGTCTGAGAGTCTGATTTTCTACAGACACAAGAATCCTTCTGAAGCAGCCATGGCTGCATCTGCAGGAGGGAGAAGCAATGACATCCCCGAGTACCTGGGAAGTGAGCAGAAACAAGTGTGTGATTACACACTGAGTCCTTTGATTGCTACTGAAAGAGAGAAGCAAAGAGACGAAACAGAATCACTTAGTCCTCTGGGCTCTGAGAGTAATGAAAATGTTATTTCTAAAATTTTCAAGTCCTCTGTTATCCAAAATGGATTTTCAAAAGTTTTTGTTACTGTGCGCTCCTCCCTGAGCATCCCTAACATGCAAGGGGATACTCAGAGCTTTCCTTCCATTCTCTTTCTTTCTCATTCCCTCCAAACCTCTGCAACTCCCCAGAAGTGTTTTGTAGAAAGAGGAAGTTCCAGCCTTGGCAGCACTTGCAGCTCTTGGGAGCAGTCAGGCCTTTCCATACCCATGAAAAATGCTCCAGGTGTTTCAGGCCACACAATAGAGCTGCACTCCCTGTGTACAGAGGTGTCAAACTGCCGGGCAAATTCAGGGAGGGAAAGAGCAAACAGCAAATGGGAGGCCGGCCAAGGCACCTGTATCACCAGGAGGCCGTGTCAGAAGGAGGAATTCTGTAGTGACTCAGGTGCAGAATATATCAGTGGGTACACACAGGATATGTACCACACTTCAGCTCTGGGACACCACAGCGGGGCTCTTTCCTGTCTGTACAGACTGCTGCCTTCCACAACTCCATCCTGCACTGCAGCACTGTGCAGCCTTTCCTCACAGGCCCAGGGACACTCCTGCTGCCAGACACACAGCGCTCGTTCCTCCCGGAGACCTGAGTGTCCTGTTCAGCCCTGGGTGGGACAAACCTGCCCAGCCAGTAACTGCTCCAAGGGCTGTGAACAGGTGAAACAGTGGTGTGAGGAGATTACTGAGAGGAAACAACTGCAGAACAGTTACATTTTTGTTAAATATTGAAGTCCATAGTTAGAGTGTAAAGAACATCCATGTCCTTTTTTTCACTGAACAGAAAAGCAAGACCCTGAAAGGAGAATAAATACCAGTGTGGTCTTTTTGAGATCTATCTCCTGCTGCAAGGAGAGAGGACCATCTGTCCCTCCAGGTACTCCTTCAGCATTCCCTGGAGTCCCATATCAGAACCTCAATGCAGTGTATTTTTGGGTTTTGCAAAATAAAATGCACATCTGTGATGCTGCATAATATTTTATGATTCAGCTCATGAAAATTGGGATCTGGAAGGCTTCTGCATTCCCTCTGCAACCTCTTGAGTAAAAGCAGCGATCACCATATATTGCACTGTCAGAATATTGATCAGGTACTGTAGGCAGGTTGGGTTTGCTTGCACTTACAGGGAAGAAACTCCCAAATAATTAACTGCAATTCTTAGTGGCAGTTTGGAAGTACAGCTGGAAGTGTCAGGAGAAGAAAGGCTTGGGACACACTATCAAATGGATAAATCTCATTTATAACACCGAATACATCATAAGCCTCTAGTACCAAATCAATCCCTCACACAACATTTTTGCTAAAACTTAAATTCTAAGTCTTTTAACTTTCCATCTCTGTTTTACCTCAATGGCTGCATGTGTTTGTTTTTGTAGGGACTCCATTATGGTGAGAATGTGTACTTAAATGCTTGGAAAAGCCCTTAGTATGGCAAGTTGAAGAAGGTGCTGTTAGCATTCAGCATAGGTCTCTTTTTCGCCCAGTACAATTAACCTAAGTTATGGTAGGGTTGGCTTTTCCCCAATAAGGAATGGTCAGCACAGGGAATTTCCTTTATTTGTACCTTATCAGGGGGGAAGGGAGACACATTTTTTCAAGCAAAGTCATCCAGTCACGCCCAAGCTCCTGGCTGAGACCTGGTTCTGCTTCACCTTTTTCTTCTCTGCCTTGCCAGTCACTGCTGCTTTATAAAATCATTCATATTGTTTCAGGGTAGTTTTATTAATTGTCCTGTAAACCCTTTTTTTCTTGCCCTTAAGGACACTGGCTTATCCTTCTCTCTTTTCACATCCTGCTGGATTTGCTTCCAGGGATATCTAATGCAATTACACTTAAATGAACTTGCTGAACATTTTAACCAACCTTGTTGGTGCCAGCAGTCCCATGGATGCATCTATGGATGAACGAACAAAGCCAATTTATTATTCTGGATTTACCTTTTAAATTTTTAACTGTTTGTTCCTTCTGGTAATTCTTCCTTTCTGCCTTTGCTTCCATCAGTGAAAATGTGCTGCTTTTTCATTTGCAAGTTTTTGGTCTCCATCTCTTCTCTTGCTCATCTGAACTTTGTCCACCCTCCCATCTGATCATGTCACAGGCCCTCTTATGATCACAGCTTGGGATGTTTTTCTCCCCTTTTGAAGACCAGAGGCATGAAACATTTGCAGCTCTTCAATTCCAGCACGAAATTTTCTGTTTTTTCTTTTAAACTTCCTTGTGGGAAGAACCAGTGACAACAAGCTCTGATCTGGGGCTGGTAACAAGGTAACTGCAGTTAAGGTTTGCCCAGGATACAATTCTCAGCTGTCTGGTTTTTACAGCCCATCATAAATCTTTTTTTTCTTTAATCCTCACAAACCTGGCATTGCCATATATTCTCTGAATGTGCCAACAGATAGTGAGAAAAGAATGTTGCTGTGGTAAAGAGGCAGGTCCCAGCACATGCACACACAGCTGTGAGCGGCTGGAGAAGAGGGTAGGAAAGAGCAGAGCCACACTGGGAATTTGCTCAAAATGACTATTTTTGCTAAGTAGAGGGATTGTGATGAAGGGAATGCATCATTTCTGCACTGAAAAGGTGAGAAGTAAGGTTGTGTAAGGATTCTGTGTTAACAGAAATTGTGAGAGTAAGACATAGGACAAGACAATTTCTGTCCAGGGCTCTGGTTTGTTCATAGCAGGACAGAAACAATGGATCAATGATTTGACCTGAACTGGAATGATTCCTGCCCAGGCTGCTGCAGTGCTATTGAGGCACAGAATTTAATTTCTCAATGATTGCCATTTATAAAACACTTGAATAGATTGGTATGAGGAAAATACATAGAAGATCCTCCTGAAGAGCTCAAGCACTTCAAAAACTGGGAGCAGTGTAAATACTTTGCAAATCCTTGAAACTGGCTATGGTATGGAAATGCCTCGTTATTGTGCCTGTTTCCCTAGAAACATAACTAGCTTTAAACTCCTCACTCCTCTATCATTCCAGAACTCTTATGGTAAGGCAAATCAGGGAATGAAGTACCTGAGACAGGAAAATAAAACAGATTTTCTTATCGTGTGATTAAAGATTGTGTGGGAAGGAAGGCTCAGTTGGGGCACCAAGCCCTAGGGAGTGCAAGTCAACTCACTGGATGTACTTTCACACTTCCTTTAACCTGTTATCTGGCTGGTAAATCTCAGCAAGGTATGATTGGGCTGGAAACTATTATTTGAGAGGCAAACATCCAACTGACAGGAGGATATGTTCCAAAAGTCAGGTTTCTGCAGGCAGCAGCAAAGGCAGCGCAGGGGCCTCTGCCAAACCCCAAGGGACTGAGCGTGTCCCGGGCTGGGCTCGGGGGAGCAGTGGCTGTTGGACACTTGCCACGGCCTCTGCACACTGCCGGGATTCATGCAGAAGGAGGAGGCCTGGGGCTATCCACAGGGATCTTCCCATACGCCACATGGAAAATTCCTACTCAAAAATAAATCCTAGACTTGGGAGAGACACAGAGTAGATGGGGCTCATAGCACAGAGCTGAGCTGTTTTATTCTGTTCCTGTCTGTAAAACATTTGTATGTCTATTATTTCTATCTATGTGCTCATGTATTTACATGCACATATTTATATATATTAACTTATAGATTAATATTTCTCTTTCTAATTTTATAACAATATATTCTGATCATAGGGGTAAGCCACAGCTTCCAGTAAGGGCAGAGATTTTACTGTGCAAGCCTTAAACACATGTTCTGGATCTAATTAGAAAAAAAGATGCTCTCTTAGTACCCTCCTGGTGGATCCGTGGATTTGGCCTTTCCTGATCCCACTGGTGATTTCGTACTCAGTTTTTCTTGACAGGAATTTTCGCAATCTGCAGATCTCTGGTTGGGCTCAGTGAGAAAATCCAACTGTTTTTCTATGAGGGCAAGCCCTGTAGCCTCTGGTTTGTGGAGCGGCTGCCAGTGAGATGTTTTAAACACTTGGTTCTCATGGCAACTCTCAGCCCATGGAAACCTGTTTGGAGCCCTGGTTCTGGCTGCCCTGGCTGGTCACACAGCTTTAAGGGAACAAAAGGGGATTTCTCACTACTCCAACAGTTTGTGCCACTTGCTAAAAGGAGTGTTTTCCCCATGGTTGTGAGTACCAGGTAAGTCCCCGCCCGGGCAGTCTTGGCTGTTACCTTAGTAAGACCCGTGGTTTTCCACCAGACTCTGACACCAATATTCAGCTTTAAATCTTCTTTTTATTAAAAACTGAGGTCTGTGCCAACTGTGTCTGTTTTTTGGGCAGCCCACTGCCAGCAAAGCAAGTGACTGAAGTGCTTGCTGAGTGCCTTTTCATGCTTTCCTAATGGATTCAGCTTTAATAACTGATAAAATCTGGTGACATGATTTTAAACAGCATTTTCGACAGGAGTTGTTAGCATTTGTTTAAAATCTTTGCATGTGTGTGAGCGCCGTGAACTTTTGGGTACGGCCGCGATTTTCGCTAGCCTGACATCAGGTTGTGGGAAAGAACTGAACTAAGATTGGGAATGTTGTCAGAAAATGTTGATGATGAGGCTGTGGGTGCCTTTGATCCCAGCCCTGCGCGGGTTGCCAGGGCTGGGAGCACAGGTGTGTGCCAGGGAATGGCGTTCCCTGGAGCCAGGCTTGGCGGAGCCGCGGGAGCGTGGGCTCCCAAACTGCGCTATTAGCAGTAATTGCAGCGTGCAGAAACCTCTCTTTAGGCGGTACTAAAACAGCTCTGAGAGTCAGCTCCAGTGCTCCTGAGACTACGTGTTCACTGTCACTTGTCCTTTATCATGGAAGCATGGAATGCTTTAGGTGGGAAGGGACATTAAAGCTCATCCAGTTCCACCCTCTGCCACAGGCAGGGACACTTTCCACTAGAACAGGTTAATCCAAGCCCCTCCAACCAGGCCATGAGCACTTCCAGGGATACGGCAGCCACAATGTGGAAATACTTAAAGAAATCCCAATTTGTTGGGATTAACACTCCAAATTGTTATATATTATGTGAAACCCAACAGAAATTGTTACGGAGAGAAAGGATTTTCCTGCATGAATTCTCGTATTTGCTTAATTTGGCTGCTGCTATTTTTCGTGGTTATGATGGGCTGGTAAATGTCTGAAATGTCAAAGGAGCAGCTTCCTTCCCTCTCGCTTTTTGTTACAGGCACAGTGAGTCAGTTTTTTTCCTCATTCCATGAGTCAGTGGTGGGCTGAGAGGGAAATCTACCCTCCATGGTTCCATTTCCTTGTAGCCAGGAGTGCCAGAGCCTGGCAGGACTGTGCACAAAGGCACCAGGAGGAGCGGTGGGCTGCTGTACCTGTCCATACCCCACAGCTGCCTTTGCAAATGGAAGCATTTGCTGTAGGTCTAAATCCTGCAGGTACGTCATAGTCCTGATCCAGAGTGAAGTCCCTCAGAGAACTCAGTCCACTGAATTCTGGTTCTTCTCTTGAGTTTCTCTCCAGACAGCCATTTCCCCTTCTTATCTTCATCAACCCTCCTGGAAGTGTTGTATTATCCAGCTGTAGAAGATTAATTTCCAGAATTGAGCCAGAATCAACGGGATTTGGGGCCTTGGAAAGCGGGAGCAGCACAGAGCGCCCCCTGCAGACCCGGCTGATAAGCACAGGCATCGAATCCAACGCATGAAATAAAAATAAAAACGTGCCGATTTTTGTGTCACTGAAGCTGTCCTTTCCTGGTATTAACCGTGTTCCAGGCCCGAGGCTTTAATTTAATTTTGAGAGTGTTTTGAGCAGTTTGTGTCACAAATCCCACTTGGTATTTCCTGAATTGCCATCAGAAGATACCAGGGAGCTGACAGGAATGGACGGACACCCTGTCTGTCTCCCACAGATAATCCCGTCCCTCGTTCGGAGCTGTGGGACACGCCACTGGAGCAGGATGAGGCTCAACCACAGCATTCCCTCATGCTGGCACTGCAAACGTGTCCCACTTAAAAGAGAGCAGAAGGGAAGGAGATTCAGGAATGTTCCCAACAGACAAAGAGCACAAATGGCTCCTTTCTGGGATTACAGACATTCTTCCTAGTTAAACTGTGCCTAAAGAAGGTATTTGATCCCAAAGTCCAATACAGCTGGCTAGTGCTGAGGGGGTTTGGGATAGTCAGCATTGGTTGATAAGAGAGAGGAGTAAAAGGGAGGGTGAGGCGCAACAGTCTCTGTTACTTGCTCAGAGCAGAAGAGTCTTGTTGTGACTCCAAGGAGAGGCAGTTCTGCTTTGACTATACAAACCTTTGTTTCCCACAGAAATAGTTTCTCTGACTCATCTCTTTCCTGCTGTGCTGAGAATTCAGCTTGGATTGTAACATGTAACAGTCTGATGTCTTTTAAAATAATATTTTGTTATCCAAAATGATGATATTTTACCTGTCCTGACTCTCTTTGCAAACCAAAGTGTAAGTGTAAAGCTGGGTGACAGAATAAGAAATGTCGGTGATTTAGGAGGTGTTCAGGGAACAATGAAGCCTGTGAGACCCACCCAGGATATGGGACAGGGTGGCAGTGGAGTCATTCCCCTGCTATGTGGCTGACCCTGTTCAGCAGCTTCCTCAGCCCTGCAAACCAAACACTGAAATGCAGATTTGTACGTTTGAAATGGATGAGATATTTCACCCGTTTTCTTCCTCTGTTGGGCCCGAATAAGGTGAGCGTGGTACATTAAGTGGGGCAGGTTTAGTAACAAAGCTTGAACCTTGCCTGCACCATGCCATTCTCCACACAGGGCTCCGATACCATGGAGCTGGGAAAGACCCTATGGAATAAGGGAACACACTCCTCCATTTGGAACTATCAGATAAAAGACCTGAGCTCAGATTTTCCAACATGGCAGGAGGAATGATCCCAACAACTGAATGTTGGGTTAGTAGAACTTTCATACTCCTCACTCATTTCCTGATCTAACCCTTTGCTTTATTGAACAAGATTAGACAGAGCTCTCATCCAGAAGCTGGGAAAGGGCTGCCTGGACAGGACTGATTTCTTGTTCAGTGACTCAAAGGAAAGTGGTTTTGATTTGACAAAATTTTCATGAAATTTTGGAGTAAATTAATCCTGATTTTTCACTTCAGCTGCTGAATTGGCAAATCAACTACTTGCACATCCCTTGCAACATATGCTATGAAAAAGGGGTTCCCCCACCCCCTTCTCTTCCCCATAGGTGTCACCCTTGAGTTTAATGTGGATGTGTTTATTCATCTCCAGCATTTTATCCAGTCATCGTAAGATTTAGAATTCACATATTACTTTGGAGCCATATTACATAATTCACACAGCCTTAATTTCTTTCTGTATCTCACTTGTTACACCTAAATGTAAATACAGTATTAATATACCAAACAGACTGCTGGACACAGAGTTTTCTTTGCATTGCAGAAAGGTAAAGCTTTATTCAAGGCATTGTTGTGCAGTAGAGTACCAAGTGCACTGCAGAGACCTGTGTGTAAGCACAGTGGTCACAGTGATGGACAGCATGAAAAGGGAGAAGTAGATAACTTTAGGAAAAGCCAGTAATTATTAACTTTGACGTCACTTATAGCATTTGGAGAGAGGTCTGTGCGTGGGGTAGGTCACAGCGCGTGTGGGCTGTGCGTTACCACTTTGTGGGTCAGGCTGCTCCTGTGGCACTGACTGGATCAGGGAAGCCCAACGCGTTGGTGGTATCTTAACACACTCTTGATTGCCCTGGGGAAAGAAAGAAGAAACCATTGCTCCAATAGGGAAACCAAGAGTCTCTTTGCAGCACTGACATTTCAGACTCATCCACTATTTAAATACCCATTTGGTAGCAAAAGCATGGGAAAGGAGCTTAGCCTGTCCCTGGAACTGGAGCCAAACCACTTAGAAATGAAGAGCTTTGATTGTGAATGGTTTAATGCTTGCTGCAATTGCAGATGTGGAAGCCATAGCACGAGGTATGAACAGGAAAAGGGATGAAACATGAAATGTGAAAGCCATAAGTTTGGATCCTCTTTGGAAGATGTTTCTTACCTGCCTTCTCACTAGATTGACCATGACAGTAGGAACTAGAAGAATAAGAGTGGGAAGACATTCCTCCTCCTTGGAGAGCTCCTTGAGATGATCTGTGAAAGGAAAAGAGTGAAGGAAGGGGAAAATAAATACATATTGACATCATGTGCAGTGCATGTAACAGCTCAGCTTTTCCTGGATCTTGCAAATACAGTTTTATATATATTTTTTCATTTCATTACCTTCAGCTGTTATTTTCCTAGAAAATGGTAAAAGCGGAGACAGCAAGAGACTGTTGCAGTATAATTCTTGTACTCTCACAGTCCAGCTGTGCTTGTTCCTCTACTGACAGAAGGAACTTCATTACAGTTTGGTTTGGCATGGTGATTCCTCTCATGGAATTCACTCCACACAAACAGGTCAAGAGGAACTGATTAACTCAAAACCTGTCAGTAACAATCTCCTCTGCGTTTCCCTTGGTGTTTGATGTGCTTATGAAGTTTCTGATAGACACATTTCAATGCAGATGCCGTGAAAAAAGCTGCTGAATTCAGATTTCAGCTACAGACAAGTAAAATATTCTGCCCTGTCTTCCATGAGTGCCAAGAGAGAAAAGCTTGTGGTAGAATTTGTGCCCTTATTTGCAAACAGAGAACGTACACAAGATCCTGCTGCCCCTCCTGCAGCAGAGCCCGGTACTGCTGGATCTCCTGCTCCAGGCGCATCTTGATGCCCAGGAGCATCTTGTACTCCTGGCTCTGGCTCTCCATCTCGCAGCGGATGCTGGCCAGCTCCTCCTCAACACAGTTGATCTGTCCCTGGATTTGCTGCAGCATGCGGCCATAGCGAGACTCGGTTTCTGCCAGGGAGTTTTCCAGAGAGCTTTTCTGGAAGGGCAAACACAGGAGGTGAGGAGCAGAGTTCTACGGCTCCCTGCCCATGCCAAGGAGGGAAGGGCCCGCAGATCCTGCCCACGTACCGTGCTGAGCTGTGCCTGCAGTTCGATCTCCAGGTTCTGCATCTCGCGCCTCAGCTCGGTGAGCTGGTGGCTGCTGGTCTGGATGTCCTGGCTGCTGGAAGCGACCTGCTGATTGACTTCTTGGATCTGTGGAGTCAAACCCCAGAGACACTTTCTGAGCCCCAAGGGAGCAGATTTGCTGAGTGAGAACTCACATCTCCAGGGAGCCTCTCCCTTTCAGCCAGTCCCGGTACCAGGGTGTCTGGGCTGTCCCACCAAAGGAGACTCCACTCTGGGCATGGCTACGTACCTTCACCTCATACCACTGCTCCACCTCCCTGCGGTTCTTCTCAATGATCTCCTCGTATTCACTTCTCAGGTCGTTCAGAGTCTTTGTCAAATCTTCTCCAGGGGCAGCATTGACCTCCACGCTCACATCGCCACCAGTTTGGGACTGGAGTTGCCTCATTTCCTGTGCGGAGTCGAGGGAGAGACACAAGAGCACACACAGGTCATTTGTTGTGCTGGGGACTGTGGGCAAAGCAGTACCAAGGTACAAAGGAGCAACAGTCCTATGGCATAAGGTGGGATTGACTTGATGTGTGATGGTGGGAACCGTGAAGAATCAATGGATTATGTCTTTGGCTGTGCTGTCTATCACTGGATCGTACCTCCTCATGGTTTCTCTTCAGAGCAATCAGCTCATCCTTCAAGGACTCCAGCTCGGATTCCAGTGACGACCGAGTGGTAGTGAGACCATCCAAGAGATTTCTCAGGCCATTGATGTCAGCCTCCACGGTCTGATGGATGACCAGCTCATTCTCATACCTTAACCAAAAGGAAAGCAAAGCATTGGGCATTCATTTCATTACAATGCGTAGGCTTGATCATACCACTTTAGACAGGGCATCATCCACCTGCATTCATGACTCTCATAAAATTCATGACAAAAAGAGGCAAGGTTCACAGGGAGGTACTCACTTCATTCGGAAGTCTTCAGCGGTCATCTTGCTGTTGTCAATGTCCAGAAGCATTCTGTTATTGTCCATAGTGGCAGAAATGATCTGCAAAACGGG
The DNA here is from genome assembly GCA_013397975.1 of Machaerirhynchus nigripectus. Taxonomy (NCBI): domain Eukaryota; kingdom Metazoa; phylum Chordata; class Aves; order Passeriformes; family Dicruridae; genus Machaerirhynchus; species Machaerirhynchus nigripectus. The sequence continues at coordinate 7,247 of VZRQ01006517.1, read as the reverse complement.
AAAGTGGAGAGGAGTCTTTTTGTGTTCTAGATTTCCAGGACAAGCAGAAAGAAAACACAAAGCTTTGGCAGAGTGTTAGTGTTGGTCTTGGAATTGTTTTATGGAGTAGTGCAGGGGCCACAGAAAGTTCTTGAATTGCCATGCCACAGGGACTGGTGTGTGCAAGGTTTTGGCTTTCCAAAGATTTTGCTGAAAGAATATATTGATGCGGGAGAGAACACAAGAACATTTATGTTGGGAAATGGCCAACCCCCATGGGTTCTGCACTCTGCATGTAGGAGGCAGTGTGGGCTTTGCCCCTGATGCTGTAAGTCATCTCATAATGAAAAAAGTTGATTGTAATGAAAGACCTTGGTCCTACTACCTGGTGTCTGTAGGACTGTGCAGGGACAAAGGGAGCTCAGAGCCTGCCATCCAGGTGCTTTGGCTCTGCACTCCATCCAGCTGAACTGGGTGGGAGCAGAGGGAAGCACTGCGAACCACACGTGGCTGGTTTGGAGCCACCTGCACAGCGTGGGATGTAGGTGCTGTGAGCCAGCGTGGCTGTGGCTGGTGGAGCTCCTGGTGCCTCGGGCTGTGGCCCCGGAGCACGTCCCTTGTTGCCTGTGGGCTGCTGTGAGGGTTTGCTCACCCAGGGGCAGGGAGGTGCAGCTCAGCAGGTTTGTGCCTGCGGTACCAGCAGCAGGGCCGTCCCGTGGGCGGTGGAGCCCAGTGCTGGGGATGGAGGGAGGAGGAAGGAGCAAAGAGGAAAGAGGAAGGCCTTACAGGAGAGAAGAGCGTGTGGGAGATGGAGCCACGTGTAGCAGGATGATCCTACCTGATTCTGGAGTTGTTCGATGGTCTGGTAGTAGGAGCTGTAGTCCTTGGAAACGCTGGGAGCTTGTTTCCTGTACCACTCCCGGATGTGCTGCTCAAGCTGAGCGTTCTCTTCCTCCAGCCTTCGCACCTTGTCCAGGTAAGCCGCCAGGCGGTCGTTGAGGTTCTGCATGGTGACCTTCTCATTGCCGCTCAGCAGCAGGTCCCCCCCGGGGCCGCAGCTCCCCGCGAAGCCCCCGCCAAAGCCCCCGGCGAGGCTGCCCATGCTCAGGCCGCCCCCGTAGCCCCCACAGGCTGCCCCGCCGTAGCTGCCCCCGCCGATCACGGAGGAGGCGTAGCGCCGGCAGGACACGGAGGAGCTGCGGCCGCTGCTGCCACCACAGGCGCCTCCACCTCCCCCTCCGCTCCTGTACGAGGTGCTCGATGTTCTCTTGATGCTGCAGCTCATGGTGAAGGGATCAGATATCCAGCCCCAGATGCAAAGCTCTGCACAGCGAGATACAGGAAATCAAAGTGCAGCGGGCCGTCCTCGCTGGTGGCTATTTATACCTGCCCGGGTGGGTGTCACCTGCCAGGCAGTCCAGCTTCCCATGGGGCTTGCCAGCCACAGTGCTCATGCCGAAAGTGATGTGCTAAGGGGAATTTCTTTTGGGGCTTGGGACAGCCCTCCCCCCAGGTACTGTTGTTTGCATGCTGATTCACACCAAGCCTGCACTGCAATTTTGGGTGGGTGGCTGTGAGTTAGATTTTGTTGGAGATAGTTTGTTGCTGGCTACTTAGTGAGAGAGACTCATTTTAATAGTTCTTTGTTCTTTGGTGTCTTTTTTTTCGTCCTGAAAAAGGGTGGTGAAAGCACCACCTAATCACTGTGCTTTAATTTCAGAGTTGGAGAAATATGAACTCAGACACCCTGTGTGTGAGGCCGGTTTAAATTAGCCGGAAGAACTGCCACTTCTGGAAACAGAATCTCTTAGAATTTAGGTACTTCCCTAGAAAAGAAAGCTCAGTGTGGGCACTGTCTCTCAGAGTACTTAGTGGTAAATCACAGTAGAATGAGCTTAACAGCAGCAATGTTATTTCTGTTCTCACCAAACTCTGGTGGTATCACTTCCAGGAAATCCTCCTGTCTCATGCAGAGCCATGGGCATGCAATGATAGCATTTTAAAGTTGTGAGTTTTCAAACATTTTTGTGCAAATTTCCCATCACTCAGAGGTTAACTTGAGCTGAAATACATGTGTAAAATCTATATGGCTGCATTGGCTGTATCCTGGGAGAGGAAAGAAAGGATTTGGCTTGGCCAGATGGAGGCTGAGATTGTTATCAGCTGGCTCTTGAGGAAGGAGGTACCAGGGCTGTTTGAAACACAGAACAATCCTGTTGTCCATGTAGGAAAGGGCACAGTCTGGATTTGAGATGGTTTGGGCTGGGAAGTAAGGGAAAATTTTTAATTATGGGAGGCAGAAGGGTCTTGAAGATCTTCAATTGCAGGAGCTGTTGATGGAGTAGAGAGTTTCAAGTGATCTCAGTCAGTTGATGTTTTGGATTTTATCCTTGTATAACAGAGGTAGCTGTGGTGACCCTCTAGATCTCCCTTGCCTTCAGTCTTTGGTCCCTTGGTGCTGAACAACTCCACCATTTCTGTAAGGGGGCAGGTTGTGATGAACCCTTCTTTGGAAAGGAAACTTTGCCTTTAAATAACTTCTGGAAAGTGTGAATTTTAAGCCTGAAAACAAGGGGCCTCATTATATGAGGGTTGAACTTTGATGGGAATTCACCTCTATTTGGAAGTTACAATATACCCGTTCATTTTGTTGTTGGTTTCTCCATTTATGCTGTTACTTACACACACCCTGCAGTTGTGGCTCAAGCAGGAGTTTTTTTTTAGCCACAACGATTATGAGATCCCTAAAAGTTACTAATGCGTGTTATGGCTGACTGAAGAATCATGGAAAACCATTCACCCTCTTTCTTGACACACCACCACCCCCATATCACAGATACTGTAATCCTTTGATCTGCATAATTATGATTGTTGTTTTATTGGTAGCTCTCTAATTATCTGCATGTCAGAACCGAGTGCTTTGCATATGTTATTGAGACTGAGTCATCATTATTAAAAAATTAAAAATTATTTTCTCACAGGGTGTGATTCCTTAGTCATATTTTCCTCATTAGATTGTTGCAATGCACTTTTATTCTCCCCTATGAGATGTTTATTGCTGATTGGCATTAGTGCCAGAGGTGTTGATTTTATATCTCCTTCTCGGCATCCTTGCATCACAACACCGGACCCAACAATTTCTGACATTTCCAAATGCTGTGATTTCATGCTGTCACCAGGTGCCTTTTCTCTGCCTCCTGTCCCTCTCTTCTTTTTTTGAATAGGTGATCGAACCATCCTTACTGCTGTAACTGCATCCCAAGCACTGAATCTGCAGGATTTCTGTTCTGTAACTCAGGGGTATTTCCTTGTCTTCATGTGCGTTTCTGGCCACTGTCCTGTGTACATGGCTCTTGGCCTGAGTTGGCTAAGTCAGTTTGGACCTGCTGATTTACTTCACAAGCCAGATGAGCCAGGTCTCTTCAGGAGCCATTACCTTTCATAGTCCTTGCAATGACAGAAGGAGGTCAGATGTGTTCTGCAGTAGAAGGTATTGAGGCTCCTCAGCTTTTCAAAGAGGCTGTAAGAGCTTTGAAATCACATCTTCCCCCGGCAGACCTTTTGCTCATAGTGGACCCCACGGACCTCTGCAAGTCAGAAGTTTGTTTGAAGTAGGAATGCTGTGAATCCTTTCCCAGTGCTGTTTACTCACTGGTGAAGTTGGATGCTGAGCCACAAACAGATACTCCAACCTGGCAGAATAATCAAAAGCAGCCTGTGGTTTCCACAGAGGCTGTGACGCCATTACTGGATGTATGTCTTCAGTCACACAAGAGGGAGAGGACAATCCTAGAAACAATTACTGGTAATTAATTGTTCTGCAGTAAATGAGTCAAATGTGGTCTTGGTAAGAAGAGTGCTACTCCCAAGCATTTCGTCAGGAACTCCATTTTTGCATTCCTCATCCGTCATCCATTGTCCTGCAGCATTGTTCAACCTGTGTGTTTGTTCAGTTCATTCAGAGCTGAAGGATTTCCACATCCCCCCATGCTGGGCTCCTCTTATATGACTCCATGGGATGGGCCCATAAAAGTGCAGAAGTACAGACCTACAGAAAATCTTATTTAATGTGAACTATTTTAATTCTGTAGTTGATCTAAATCATTATTCATAGTCCTTCCTGCTACTGAAAAAGGAAAAATTCAGAGATAATTCCCAAGAGAAATTAGGCTTTTCCAGAAGAGTGATCCTTTCCTGTTCTCTTTCTCTCCACCTGCATCCTGTTATCAATGATGGTGACTATTAAATTCTAAATTCCTCCCTGCCAAAGCCTTTTTTTCCTATCCTGTAGATCTTTTCAGAACACTAAGAAACTGTATGGCTTTTTCTAAGACCCATGGATAAGTGAAGTGAGCACCAGGAGCAGGCAGTGGTGTCAGGATACCTGATCACAGAAATAGCACAAGGTTTCTGGAGCACCTGCCGGCCTTAGACAGAGGCTGTGGGTCTTGCTGTGCCTTTGGCACACCTATGGTGTGTCTTGTCCGTAGGACAGACCTTGCCCCATCCCTGGGTGGGGGTTAGTGACCCATGGATCAGCAGGAATGTGTGGAAGGTGTTGTGCTGTCAGCAGCAGAACTCCACAGTGAGCTGATCCTGCTGCAGAGACTGGTGCCCACTCCTGAGGACTCTCCCCAGTGCCACCCACTGCACCAAGGCCTCACACTCCCAAACTGGCTCAGAAATGGGGACAGACACTGCAGCTCTGGAGTTCCCAGGAGTTCTCTGGATGAGGACTGTGTTTTTGATCATTCTGATGCTTCTCTGTGCTTCTGGAACATTAGAAGGAAGCAAAATAACCTTTCAGTGCTTAATTATATACATTAACTGAAGTTTAAGTGTCTGTAATTGGGCCTCAAAAGAGATGTCTCCTTCAGCTGCTTTGGCTATAGTATATACAGCTGACACCTGAGTGAGTTCTGACAGCCTCTGGAGATCAAAGTCGTGTTTGCATTTGCTTTACATCACTTTCTATACTGTTAGTACCTGAAATGAGCATTTTATTCCCTGTAGACAGGCTTTTATTTACAAAAATTCTTGATGTTGGACTGATAAAAGCCAGTTTTTCAACATGAGTAGAAAGTCTCTTCTTTGTGGACACTTACTGCAGGCTGCAGTCAGTGCTGTGCTGGCAGAGCCAAGGCACGTGGTTACTGAAAGAAGACCTAAACCAAATCAAACTCTTGTAAGCTGGTTGTGATGAGAAAGTGTTTCATTTCATTACCCTAACAGATCAATCCTTCAGTCTGAAATGAAATGGGAAATACTAGAAACCAGGTTTAATCAGTGGGGAAGGGAGCAACAGGCACCTGGAAGCAACACATGGCTGATTCTGTGTATCTCCTGCACAACAGTCAGAGACTGAAAAGGGGCTTCACTGTGATCTTCAGGAAGCAAAATACATCTAGAGGAGCTGCCCTAATTTTGTATTCCTCTCTCATCTCTAATTTTGTTGCATATTTCATGTTCTTAAGCAGTGAAATACAGAAAATGCCTTCACTGAAAGGAATGTGTCTCTCATTTCTCTTCAGGCAGATTATCAGCCAGCTGCGTGTACTAACAGAAATTGGGTTCTTGGTATTATATCAGTATTTAAATAGAAATTTCTGTCATAAAACATTGGAATGTTTTTGGTGCATGACACTGAAGGAAACAGACCCATTGTCTTGCTGTCCGTTTTTCGTAACAGAAGTCAGCAATATGTAATTCTCTGTGCAGCCAAAGGTGTAGAAATACTTGTGAGGAAGCCCCTTCATACTGGAATAACTTCTCCTGAGTCATACCTTCCTTCCCACAGGACTCCAGCTGGGATGAGATTAATGGACTCAGATGTCACAATAGCACCACTGGGCACAGTTTAGTAAATTAACCGTTAATCTCCTGATAGTTACCCATCATTTGTGTTTTCTTTCTCCTTTCACTCATATCACTCATTCTCTTTAGTACAAGTGGCAAGGCAAGGGGCCAGAAAGTAATCCCTTAGTGACCGTTAAAAAACAAAATGGTAAATGGCTTTTAGTATCTCAGGAAGGAGAAAAATTGTGTCAAAGACTGACAACAAGATTTCTATTTTTCTGCCAGCCTCACTCGGCAGTTCCCTTAGGCAGAGCCTGGCTGTTGTCGCATCTCACAAAGCCATGCTCACACTCCCTGATACTTCCTTTCACTCTGTGATTTCATCTCAGCACCGTGTCCATTTTCCTAGTGCAAAATGGATTGTCCTGAGACCACATACCCCGTACAACTGCTCAGCCCGTGTTTGATGGATGATCTGGATAAGCACCCGCGTGAGGTTGGTTTAATTTATTTTCTCAGACATGTTGTGATTTGCATTGCAGAAGTAAAGGTTTATTAGAGCAGAGTTAGCAGCACAGTGTGAGCCCTTTAATGAAGAATGAGTTGCCAAAGACAAGTTGAGTAAGCCAAGCACTGCAGGGTGGAGGAAGGGGCGCTGGGGCAGGTGACCAGGCTCGTCTTCCAAACCCCGGCCGTGCTGCAGAAGCTCTCGGGTGTCTCTTGCCGCCCACGGTCGGTGCATCTCAGATGGATGGTGCCAGGGTCGCTGCTGCTGCTCTAGCACACTCTTGACTGCCCTGTGTGAACACAGAGCAAATCACTGCCTTGAGGGGAAGTCTGAGTGTTCCTTTGGAGTGTAATTCTTACCCTTGACACAGTGTCACAGCAGAGGCGCAGAGGCTCCACGCCCAGCAGCACCCTGGGCGCTTTCTCAGAACTGTATTTTTTTATTATTCCAGTGAGTAAAAAAGTATTTCCCGTCCCATAAAATTTATAAACTGCATTTTATATTTAGGCAGAGGGAAGAGCAATATTTGCTGTATTTTAACCCCTCATGCCTCTGTGACAGAGTAATGAAGTTTGTCACTCCCGGGTGATGGACCTGGGAACCGTGCCCAACCCAAACTACAAGACTTTTTCTGACCAAATACATTGCAGCCATTGGGACAGATGTAACCACTAATAATCACATGCGTACAAAGTGTTGAGTTACCTGACATGTCCCCACATTGGGAGTGAGAGTAGGAAGCAGAATATGATTGGGAGGATTTTCCACCTCCTTGGAAAGCTTGGGAGGCACTAAAAAAAAAGAGAGAATTCATCAAAACCTGCTAACATTGGATATTCAATCGAAAGAGATATTGATGTAGCTTCAGGGACAAAAAGAATCTATTAGCAAAGAAGTACATGAGGACTTCTTTTTACTACCTTGCTATAATATGGAATACATACACAAGATCCTGCTGCCCCTC
>VZRQ01006510.1:53379-65011 GCA_013397975.1 Machaerirhynchus nigripectus | reverse complement strand
CCGCCCCTGCCGTGCCGTCCCGTGCCGTGTCGTGCCCTGCCCTGCCCTGCCCTGCCCTGCCCTGCCCTGCCCTGCCCTGCCCTGCCTGGCGGGGCTGTCACCGGCCGGTGCCTCCCCAGCTGCGCACACAGCTGCCTGCAGGCTGCACTGCTGCCACACGCAATGACCCAGCCTGCGAGTGGCACACGCGGCAGGCAATATTGCTGTCTTACCTCGAGGTGCTAACATCACCAGTATTAAGGAAACTTCCCTGTCTGACCACCCAGGAGCCACTCTGGCGGTCACACTCGCACCGCCGAGTGCCACCGAAGCCCGTTCGCAGCTACACCCCCGCACTCACACAGGCAGACCTGGTTTCCTCACCAGCGCAACACCAGGTTTCCCGTGGCAGAGTCTCAGATGTCTTGAAGGAGCTGTCATCTACAAGAGCTCAGCCTGCAGCTGAGCCCTGAGCTAGTGGCACTAAAAGTATTCCTCAACAACCAGGTTCTGCCCAGTGCTCCTCATGCTCCGCGGATCATGTGCATCCTGGCCAGGCAGCGCGTCCCTCTGCTCTCAGGAAACAGGCTGGATGGCCACTTCCTGCTCCTGGCTCTGGTGTTTCAGGATGTGTTATGTCTGTGCATTTGTGTTCTGCTTTCCTTAACAGGCAGTTATGTGTCTGACCTTCTACTTGACTTAATTTAATGACTGCTTGTCATTTAATGTTATTTTTCTTCAGTATCTGTAGCTTACACAAACTTAATTTCTTTTTAACAGGAAAATAATTTACCTCTATTCATCCTTTTGTTGAGTAAAAGGTAACTTCGTTGAAATACTAAATTATTTGGAATATGTTCATTTTGTTTAGATGTTAACTCTTCCTGAGTACATGATAAATACCTGACGTGAAGCGTTTTTGTAAAACACTGGTTCGTTTCCTTTGGTGATTACATTAGAGGAAAACATCATTTATTTATAAAAATTAATTCAGTAATGCAGTATATGTTTGGTTTCAGTACGACTTTCTCCCAGGGTTGGGTTGCTTGTTTACTGGTATTTCGAAGATTTATAATTTATTTGAACTCTAGACTAGTTCATTGGACTGCAAACACCATGTTTCACATCAGTTTTATTTTTTTCCCCACAGTGACTGCCAGCTGGTGGAAGCAATAGGACTGCGAATAGGCTTGTTCATGTACAGGTGGGTGGGTGAGGTGCAGCTCACTTTAGTTCACACTGCTAGAATGGTCATAACAGAGAGAAAAAGCTGATACAATATATGGGAAAGGCTTGATATCCCTTTTTTCAGTAACTGAAATAAAGGTTGGATTGGGCTTTGGTTTTTAGGTAATCCAGTCATTTTCTTTAAGAGTGCTAATAAGTCTGTCTGGTGGTTTTGGTTTAGATTTTCTCCTATGTGGGGTGTGCGATCAGCCCAGTATTCAGGTAAGAGATTTCTTAGACTCTAAAAGTGAGACCTCTGAAATGAGCTATTACTGTGTCAGAGAGTTAAAGGGATGGTAAAGGTATGGGAAAAAAAGTGAAAGGAAATTCCTTACAGAGAAACAAGATTAACTTCAGCATCCCTATTCACTAAAGGGAAATCGGGGGATATTTACAAGTGGAACCTTCATTTCTGGCCAACAACAAAATTTTACTGTCAGACAGTGCTCAGCTAGAGGGTTTGATGGAACTCCAAGTGCAATGGTAGCAGCAGCAGGGGTCGGCCTCTACTTGAACTCCCTTTGCAGCTGCCAACTGCAGGACAACCACTATGGTGCTGCTTCCCTAAGAGATCTGGGCAGCTGCTGAGCCATAACCTGACATCCGTACCTACAGCCAGCTGGCAGAAATTACAAGAAACAATGTATTGTTGTACACATCGTAGATATGGTGATTTGTGTAACAAAGTTCAGGCTTTAGTAAGGTAAGTTAGGCTTCACCTATCTGTTAAATTAATTAAGGAAAGCTGATGAGTATATGGAGTGAGTGAAGTCCAACTGATACAATTACTTAGACTCTCAAGAGACTTTGAGTGATCTGGAAAGTCCATGAATGATGTGGTGATGACATCTGATGATGAAACAAAGCTCTTCGGAGTATTAAAGACAAGGACTGACTGTGCAGAGTTGCAAAGAGCCTTAGTTAAAAAGTGGGAGAAGGAATACAATACTCACAGATGCAACAATTGAGCAGACAGGGGAGAAAAGCTGATATTACCACTCCAGGTATTTGGAATTACATTAATTGGGACTGCTCTGTGGAAATGTCAGATCAGTGCTATGCAATGATTCAAAAAGCAAAGTACTTCTCAGAAATCATTAGGAAATAAACTGAGAGCAGAAAACACCATTATGCTGAAGTATAAATTTATGGTATATCCACATCAGCAAGTGTTTGTGGTTCTTGTCTCTGTCTCCAAAAAATGTATCACCGTTGGGAAAGCATCAGAAAAAGGCAAAAGGGTTGAGCTGAATATATGGACCATTGCCAGAGACTGGTGACTGGATTTGATGGACTTTGGTCACTATAAACAATTTTATGTTCAAAAATTCTTATAAATTGAAACTTTGCTCAGTATCACAAAATGGCCATTAGGAAGGGATTTTCCCTTCCTGGAGAAAAAAAAATTCAAGAAAGTAATAGTCTAGTGTGAAATACGAGACTTTTCTATGTCCCCTTATTGGAAAAGTACACCTCAAAAGAAAAAGCATGTCTGAAAATGTTTGACTCACAGAAGGTGGTTGTATGCAAAAAAATCAAACACACCAAACTGAAAAGTGCTGATTCTTATATTGGGATTTAGGAGCTTAAGAGAGGCTGTTCGACTTCAAAATGCAAATGTTTCATGTCGAATATATGCTCCTCTTGCTTCACAGGTTCCCAACCAAGTGACCCTCCATTCTGTGTTGGGTGGCATGGGTTGGTACCAGCGATGACTGAGAGAGGCACTCCTCGATGGCTGGGAAGAGGCTGGCCTGGTGATTATCTCCTTGGAGAAGTTCAGTGTTTCTCCTTGTAGCCCTCATAGCACAATTCAAAGCCATTCATGACCCACATGCAGGATCTCTTTCAAGAAGGGGTGGGCTGGCATAATGTAACTGAGATTCTGGTACTCATGGGTGCAAGTGAGTGAAAGGCCTGAAGGAAATCTGTCTTAGGATGTTTCCTTCAGGTTTGTGAAGACTTCAGGAAATCCAGGCCTGGTGAATCCAAGGAAAAATATGGAAAGCCTGTAGATTGCATGCTGTGCTGTAATGTGCACTAATGCATTGCAGTCTGGTACCCAACACCTGACTTCAGCATTTGAAGACTAATTGTTGAAGGGAAAACCTGAACAGTCTGGAGAAATAAATGAAAATGGAGATCTGTACTTGAAGAAGTCTTGATTTGCAAATCTGGGAGAAATTATGTTTACAGAAGGAATCCAGAAGTATTGTTTTATGTCTTAGGTACTCTACTAATAAAGTGTCCCTTGTAAATACCAAAAACATGACAGTCAGCTATTAGAGAGAAGAAGAAAATACTCTTGAGGGTAGCTTTGTCCCAAGCAAAGGGGCATCAACTGCATGCCCAGATGTTTCTTTTCCATCTCTTACCCTTCAGTATTGATTTATTCAGCTTTGCAGAAGATTAGGTCAGAAAGGAGGTGTGGAAAAAAGACAATAAAGAATGATTTAGTTTTCTTCAAGATGAGAACCACCTAAATTCCCATCACTTTTAGTACTGTTTTCATTGTCGTACATCACACTCATGTCTGGATGACATTTTGCTTTAACAATGATGTAATTGATGTGATGTGATGTGATGTGATGTGATGTGATGGAAAATCTTGCTTAGGAGACTACCTCATCTACTGTGTCAGCTGAAGTTTTCAACAAGTTAGTATTTCTTCAGTGCTGGACCGAAGTATGAAAAATTCTATTCTATCAAAAAAAGTGAGCATCTTTCTTCATAATCCCAGAAAGATTACACTGGAAGGAGAAATCAGAGCAGAGGATGACTCAGTACAACCATTCAGCACAGTTCTCTCTCCAGAGCTCCGCAAATAAATCATTAAATTTCACTGAAACACCTCTGTCTTGGGATGAAAGGACACTCTTAGGGCTGAAGATTTCACTGTCAATCCTTCTGTCTGTTATAACTTTGGCAACAATCCTTGCAAATGTTTTTGTTGTTATTACAATTTTTCTGACTAGAAAGCTCCACACACCTGCAAATTACCTCATTGGCTCTTTGGCAGTGACCGATCTTTTAGTGTCTGTCCTCGTAATGCCTGTCAGCATTGCTTACACAGTCACCCACACGTGGGCTTTTGGCCAGTTGCTGTGTGACATCTGGTTGTCATCAGACATCACATGCTGCACAGCCTCCATCCTGCACCTCTGTGTTATTGCACTGGACAGATACTGGGCTATCACGGACGCTCTGGAATACACCAAACGCCGGACTGCCAGCCGAGCAGCCCTCATGATTGCCGTGGTCTGGATGATATCTATCAGCATCTCCGTGCCACCATTCTTCTGGAGGCAAGTGGAAGCTCATGAAGAAATTGCCAAGTGTGCTGTAAACACAGATCAAATTTCCTACACAATTTATTCTACTTGTGGAGCTTTCTACATCCCAACCGTGCTCCTCCTGATACTGTATGGTAGAATTTATGTAGCAGCTCGATCCAGGATTCTGAAGCCACCCTCATTATATGGGAAACGTTTTACTACTGCACACCTGATTACTGGCTCTGCGGGGTCTTCCCTCTGCTCCATTAATGCTAGCCTCCATGAAGGGCATTCCCATTCAGGTGGATCCCCAATATTTATCGGTCATGTTAAAATAAAACTTGCAGATAGCGTGCTGGAAAGGAAAAGAATTTCTGCTGCAAGAGAAAGGAAAGCTACCAAAACTTTAGGCATTATTCTGGGAGCTTTCATTTTCTGCTGGCTGCCTTTTTTTGTCACATCCCTAGTCCTACCAATCTGCCAAGACGCCTGTTGGTTTCATCCCATCCTACTGGACTTTTTTACCTGGTTGGGTTACCTAAACTCATTAATCAATCCAGTGATTTATACAGCTTTTAATGAAGAATTTAAACAGGCTTTCCAAAAACTAATACTTCTCAAAAAGTGTTCATCTTGAGACTCTCCTCTTGTGTAACTGACCCTTCTGCAATCTCACAGCCTACCTGAAACTTTCCATGCTTTTATTCCTAAGGAAGGGAGTGGTAATTGCCATCTCTGCTGCTACCCTGTTCTGTGCATGTAACTGGGAATTTCTTGCCAATTTGATACTTTCTATTTGGGATTGTACATGCCATAACAGAACTTGTCCATGGTCTCTGCAGTGATCATGTCTCTATGTAAGACACATATGTTGGACACATGAAATAAGCTTTGCAACGAGGGAAGGTGTGTGAACCAGGGAGCTGGTCTTGTGTGATGAGGTGACACATTATCCAGTCCTACCGTGCTTTGTAGCCTAATGGGAGGAAATTGTGTGTGCATTTACAAGACGTTAGTATTTCTGCTGTATATTATTAACCATTTATGTAGGCTGAGAAAGTTTCTGGAGAGCAGGATCTGATACTTACATTTCCTATGGCATGTATCTTACCCACGTGAAGCTGGTAAAACCTGTAACTGTTTTAGAAGATGTGTGACACAGCCTGACTATAATCAGCAGCAGGGCAGAGAGGCATAGCACAGATGTAAGTTATGTGGATATTTCACAAATGCTGCATTTGAAGCTATGCTTTTGGTGAACTGTAGAAAGAAGACTATTTATTTGAATTAATTATTACACATTTTATCATGAATAGAATTGCCAGTGCAGAAATACTACAAAATAAATAGCATGAAAATTATTGATCTTATATTTCTGTCATTTAATTTTTTTGCATGCATAAACTGAAACAGGAGGATATAGTTAGTGCCAGTGTGGAATGACTAGGACCTCATAAAATAGCCAGAAGGCTCACTCCTTGGTGACAAGATAGGGGAAGTTAGGGGAGAATGAAGTGACACACCAAGGAAAACTTTCTTGGTAATTAAGGTTGTTGGGGTGGATGTGGCATCACTGTCTCTGGAATTCTTTAAGTACTGGTCAAGCAAACTGCAGTCACGAATCATTCTGTCAGGACCATCTGCTGGGGCTGCAGAGCAGGTCCCTTCTAACATGCACTTTTCTGCCTCTGGGATTATTTCCCTGATTTGGCAGGTGAGAAGCTGGTACATGGAGGTCTTGGATGAAGTCTCAGACAATACAGCACACCAAGTGGTGCAGCCCAAATTTCATGCAACATTTTAGTCTCTGGGCATTTTACACCAAAAGTGTCATGTTTATACTGAATATGAGAGCCATGCATTGCTTTGAAAGTTACCCCATCATCCTTCTGTCTGCCCTTCCATCTCTCAGCCTGCCCCAATTCAGCTCCACCATCCACTTGGTCCACATCACTTTGCATTATCTACCAGCTGGTAGGATTTGGAGGAGCCTTTCTGTTTGACATTCACACAGCAAGACAAGACTGCTTTTAAAATGACCCAGCAGCGCTGCCAGCAGTGGCTAAGCCCCAGAGCAAAGAGCACCCTAGAAGGTTTCCTGGAGCTATATAACATTAGATTTTATATGAGAGTGTCCATATGACATGCCCTCACTCCCTCAGGAATCCTTTCCTGTCCTCCAGCTATTAAAGCTGGGAGACAGCCACCAGTCCGAAGAGTGCATAGTTTCGGAAGTCATGGGATTATCTCTGCAGACCTTTTTCTTTTTCTTTTATTTTTTTTCACTAAAGGCAAAGGTTTGGATATCTCGGAAATTTTCACTCCTTTTCCCTGATACTTTTTAATGCTGTCCATCCTGCCTGCACCCTGTGCCTTCTGGACGCCCTTATCTCTGGTGCTCTTCTGGCCTGAGGGGCTGGTTCATGATGACTTCCAAGATCCCTGGGCAATTCACCTGCTCAGTGTGAAACATAAATTTACAGATCATGGTCCTGGAAGGGCCTTTGAGAGGGCTAGTCCTTTCCCATTGCTCTGCCTGTATCAACTATGCTTTTGTTCTCCTCCCATATCTTCTACCCTTGAAGATTTCCAATGATAAACAGAATGGCAAAATGCAGCATAGGAAGATGATCCACCACTCTTCTTTGACACTGTTTAGGTCAAGAATAAACAAAGTAGGCCCTTTCTTTGATTAAATTATAGGTTAATTTTAAAAGGCACATGGTCTAATATTGCACCATTCTTATTGTTAGTAAATATTTGATAGAGCGCCTCAGTAACTTATATTGGAAAAAACAGTGATATGGAACTGGCAGATGAAAACACTTGCTAGGGATCATAAATTAAAGATAAATAACACCCACAGCCTCTGAGTTGAAAGGAGGAGGCTCTCGTGTCACAGAGATCAATGTCCATATTTACTATGTTTTACAATGCTCTCTGAATTGCTGTCCAGAGCACACAAATGCAGTTCACAGGAGGTACGTGAGGGCTGTGTGATTTCTCAGTGCCTCTCCAGTGAAGCTCTTCCAATATTGAGCACAAAGGTAAGTTAAAACACGTTGTGTTTGTATAGAAGTACATATTGATATGTCCAAGAAGATAGTTATTTCAATGATAATTCAGAAAAGTTGGAGGAATTTTGGTGAAGCTTTTGGGAATTCCTCACCTGTGAGTGACAAGAGGTACTGAGCACCTGTAGCCAAATTGTCGTAATGTAAATTGCATGGGAACCATAGCTACAGCTGTCCTGACATTCGTTCAAGGACTTGCAAGGTTTACTGCAGAGGGAGTTGTAAACTCAAAAAAGAACAACATCAGAACACACCGGGAGAACTTTCCACCGAGGCCCCAGAGGTGGGCCCACGCCGACCCAGCTCTGAAGAGGAGAGAGAGACCACACCCACAGAAGGACTCTAAAATCTTCCCAGGTTTCACTCCACAGCGAGAGGTTTTATTATTTAGCATTATTATTATTCTTTTCCTGTGTGTTTGTTAAATAAATAGGTTTTTTCCCTTTCACTCTCCTCCCAGGAATATTTCTTTCCTGAACCTGGTGGGGTGGCTGTAACCTGCCTTCTAAGAGAGGACATTCAAATTCAGATGTTCCTCTGAATTTCGTCTCAAACTGGGACGCTTAGAAAACAGTGGGCTAATTCAACTCACTAGAGGCAGAGAAGTATTCACTCTGAGTTAGTTTTCTGCCAGTTTGATAAACTGAACAAATCCCAGAACTGGTGCAGAAGAATCAGCACATGCACACAAGTAGTTTTAGGAGGGACATACAACTGCATGCATCAGCAGCAACAAGATCAACTCAGACACCTCACTTAAATTCACCATACAAATAGGGGCAGTACAGAATAGCAAGAATACCTGAAGAGTCAGTTCAGGGACTTCATGAACTGGAAGATGACTCAGGTAGACATCTTTAATAACCACCGAGAAATCTGCTCTCTGTGAGTTTGGCTAATCCCTTTTGAATCTCATGCCTCTGGTGTTCATGGCATCCTAGAGCCATCCACTTCTCACGTTATCGAGCTGTGCATAAGATGCATGATTTACATTTATTTGTTTAAAGCTACTACACCCATATGGATCCTCTGCTGTCAGACACACTGACAGCTTCTGTTGCTTCCCCATATTATTTGTGATTTTATTGTGTTTGTCATCTCCCCTCGCCCATCATCTCTGGTCACACCTGCCCACATTACTTACACCCTGCTCCCTTGGAACTAAACAGCCTTTCTATCATGTACTACAAGAAGAGGAGGACACCACTCTCTAGTCATAGTCTTCCAGGTAAGAAGGAGATCACCACTTCCCTCCCAGCTTTAACCTACCCTGCTATCCATATCTGCCCACAAGCAGAGCGTTCTCCAGCCCACTCTAGACAAGGGCACACCACCAGCAGTTTAACCTCCAGTGTGCCTCCTCCTCTACCCCCCTGTGCCTCTGCCTCCTATTCCTGTTCCAGCCTCTTTGTAGTTTTCCCTCTTCCTGGTCCCTTTTACTCTTCTGGGTGAGTTAGCCTTCCCTACTTTGCTCCCATCTTTCCTGCCAGCTGGATATTTTTTGTCCAGCACCTCCCCAGCCCACACATGAGCTGGAGCTGCTTCCTCACCTTGTAATATCCCTCATTCCACTTGTCCCTTTCTGTACTTTTTACTGCAGCTTCCATTGACTGCACTAAGTCCCCATAAATAAAAACATTATAGAAAAAAAAAAAGTGCTTTCTCTTAGAGCAGGCAGAGCTTCCTTAGTTTTCCTCTACATAATTTCTTTTCCCTGGACAGAAATTTCTAAGTCTCTAACCTCACACCACTAAGCTTTCTTTGAAATACCAGCCTGGGCAGTGGCACACCTCTCTGCCACAGGCACTGTACCACCAGCAGCAGCCATGCTGCTTCCACATGACACAGAGCAGGCAGGGTGTCTCCCACCTGGATCCAGAGATCTGACATTTGTCATTCCCTGGGTTTCCATTCACTCTCTTCCTCACACTGCAGACCCCACCTGGCAGCTGGTTCAGCTGCCACCTTGGTGAAGGGCTTCTTTCTTCCCCTTTATCCGCTCAGCTCAGTTTGTTTCCCCTCACCTCCCTCCATCGCTCATGCTGGGCGGGTCAGGACTTTACCTCACGCCTTGTGCTTTCCCTCCAGCAGCAGTTCACTGTACCAGTGCTGCTGGCATCTGGTGGCACAGGAGGCTGAGGAGTGTCTCTCACAGTCCTTAGTGAGCATTTGCTCTTGTTTGTGCTACTGCATGATGAGGACTCACCAAAGCCTGAGGCATGATTTCAATGCTTATCTCTTGGAAGGATGAGTGCTGGGTTTCCAAAACCCAAAGCAGGGTGCCAGCATCACTGGTAGAAAACTTTTCCCCCAGATCCTCTACTTTTTCCTGGCTCCTCTGGGTGCCAGGAAAGATCCTGCACAGCCTGCTGCAGCCAGCAGACCACAATGACCAGATGGTATGATTCAGCAGATGGATTCATGCTGATGGTATGAAGGATACACCAACGAGAGGGCCTGCCATGGGGATACACAGTCCCTCTTCTTGATGTTCTCATCTCATCTCATCTCATCCTCTCCTGAATGTTGCCCCCCAGAGCCCGAGTCCATCTCAGTGCCCCAACTTCCATCTTCTTAACGATGGGGGCTAAACTATGAATACTTCCAGTTGTTTTCATTGTGGAAACCAATGTGGACAGCAGCAAGGGAGATTATGCCTGAGGAAGGATGCCAAACACTTTCCCAACACCTCTTCAGGTTCTTCTTGGAGGCACCATTGTGATCCCTAGCAGCCACTGACAGAACTTTCTTCTCCCATTTCTTTCAAGCTTTTTTGAAACACTTGGGTACCTTTGGTGCCAATATCATGCTGCAGCAATGAGTTTCATCATAAACCATATAAAAAAGTATCCAAGCTCAGCCCCATTCCTCTCCCAACACAGCAAATCCAAGAAGCACATGGAAGACCCTAGGCTCTAATGTACACTACTACTGGCAAGCTTGGAGCACTGGCTCCAAGTAAAAAAAATAAAAAACTACCTTTTAAAAAGTCCATTTCATCTCCCAGTTATACCCAAACACACCATTGCTAGATGTGTATCAAGAACTGGCTTTGTATTAGCAAACCTCCCTCGTACCAGTTCAGAAATTAGAAGCAGCATCTGTAAAGTGGAGAACCAAAACCCACGGAATGTGGTTGCACTGCAGAGCAGCACATGGAGCATGTCTCTGCTGCTTGCACGCTGGTGCACAGGTGGTGCCAGGAAAAGGCAAATGCTTTCCCCATTCTCCCCATTTCCACGACGACATAGCCCTTCTCAGTTTGCCTGCAAGCAAGGTTCATTTTGTGTCTTCCTGTGAGCTTGGATTTTAGTTGTAACCTAGAGAACTCACTCAGAACTGTTGACATTTCATTGAGAACAAGTGTATTTCAGGCTGTGCTATGGAAACGGGATTAAAGAGTGATATTTAAACTCAGTATCACAGCAGGGAAAATACTCCATCAAAGCGTGACAAGCCCGACCACCTGACGCTTAAAGCATCTTCCTTTGGCGTGGTCTGAAATAAAACAGTGTTGTAGAGACAAGTTTAGCTAAGGACACACGAGCCACACGGGACAATGGGTTCCGAGCCTGTCACGTCTCGCTGCCTGGCCGGGAGGCTGGAATTGCCCATCGGCCTCGGACCATGCCTGCTGTGGGCTCAGCTGGGCAAGGGCAGCGCGGTGATGCCGAGCACCGAGCCACGCTCCCTAGTGGCCTTCACCGTGTCACCCGCCCGGGCAGCAGTCCCGGGGCTCTGCTCACCGCTCAGGTACAACGGGAGCAACTTTTCCCGGTTAGCGTGTTGGGGGAGGGGGGTCTCTTGTCTCTGATCCCATCTCGGCATCCCCAGGCTGCAGATACCAGAGGTGAATTGACCACAGATGCACTGACCACCAAGTCCCAAAATCTCCAAGAGACGGCACTAAAGGGGGGGATGCAACGGGAGACGGGAGAGGAGGACAAAACCTCTCTGTGCCACCTGGCGCGGGGCTCTGCCCTGTTTGTAAAGAGCCGGGACCGGCACTGCGCGCGCCGACACCAAAGCCCCGAGGCAGTGGTACAGAAGGCTAGAGAAGGGGTGCTCCGGCGGGCT
>VZRQ01006510.1:0-52954 GCA_013397975.1 Machaerirhynchus nigripectus | reverse complement strand
GGCTGCCGCTCGGAAATGGAGCCGCCGTCGGGTTCCTTCCGACGGGACCGGAACAGCCGCTTTCCTGAGCGGAGATCGGCCCCGTCCCCGCCCGGGAAGGGCACGGTCCCACCGGTCGTCGCTGTCGCGAGCTGCCCTCAAGGAAGGTCCCAAACCCATTGGCTGGGGCTTGGTGGAGTTGAGATTTTGGAGGCTTCCAGGCGCTTAATGCGTTTTCTGTGGATAACCATTTTTTTTTCCTTGCTGCAGCCACATACTGCCTTTCCTGTTGCTTATTTTTCCTGAATTCTCCCTTCTTTGCCAGCCCGCCCACTTTTATCATATAATTAATAATGTTCTTTTATAGATAAGCTTTTCTGGCGCTCTGACTTTGTTAATCACTTTAGTCTTCTTTGCTCCCCCGTCGCGAGGGAATTTATTGATGGAGCACTGTGGAACTTTTCCGAAAATGTCTGAAACTTACCCCATTTGGCTTTGTCAGGTGTCCCATGTGCTGGCATGTGAAGCCACTGGCACAGCAGACCTTTGCTGGTTGTCCTTGGTGATTGCGCTTTAATTGCAAATCTGCATTTTTTTCCCCTTCTAATGTTCCATCTGAAGCCTTCAAACCAATTAAACACAAGTTAAAGTGACCATCCCAACTAATCAGCACATTTGAGTTAGGTGCAGTGGGATTAGATTTTAATTGGTGCACGAATTCTGTTAAAATGTTCCACAAGAATCAGGGGAAGGAGTGCTCATCGCTGCCTCGTGCGTCGGGATTTTTGCTTACCGAGTCTCTCGCCGGGAGCCGCTGGGGTGGGTGAGCGCCTCTCTGAGCAGTACCACAGCGATGAGAGCGGGAAGGGGGATTTTCACAACCTGGAATAGTCTGTGGCATTCCGTGTTTAGGGGGGAAAAAAGTAACTTGCCACATGCGTACAGCCTCTTGGCAGAGGTATGCATCTGCTGACCTGCAGGACGTTGAGGGGGGCGTTGTTCCCCAGTGTTACAGTCTGTGCGCGTACAGAACCGACAGCTCTGTGCTCTGGTCAGTTTGTGCAGCCAGTAGCCAGCTGGCAGATTTCGGCAGGGACAGCGTGCTCTGTGGCTGGTGTGCGTCTGCAGCACTTGCAGAAGTGTAATTCCTGCGTTGTATTGGCTCTGCAGCAGTAAGGACGGCACAAAACGGTGGTCACTGCCTGCCGGGCTGACACCCGCACCCTGGGGCTCCAGGAGGCCCGAGGGAGGGATAGTGGTGCAGGGGCCTGGCGTGCAAGACCCCTCCTGGGCGTGGGGCCGCCTCACCGGCATTGCGCCTGGATGCCTGGGGCTGCTCAGGGCAGCCAGCCCTCTGTAACGCGGCAAGGAGGAGGAGGACATGGAGAGCTGATTGCTGTGTTTCTTTTGGACCTGTGTCTGAAAGTTCCTGTGGGAAGGAATGAATTGAGGCAAGGGAGTGTGGGAGAAAAAGCACAATTCAAGCATAGTCGGGTCCCCATTAACTAACCCCTGTGTCTCCTGGTCTGAGTAGTTCTTCAACCTCAACTTCCTCATAATGCTGTGAAATGGTAAAGCTTCTGCGCTCCAGTACAGGGCAATCTGACCGATGTTGACTTCGTAGGAAGTAGAAATAAGTTACAACAGCGTGGACCTTTCACCTGTCTTCTGGCTTTCTCTGTGTTCTGAAAATTGCCCAACTGAGAATAAGTTACTGATTTTCTTTATTTAATACTAGGCTAGGAATTGTGGGCAAAAATAACTCTTGTTAAAAAAGAGAACTCTCAAATGTGGCTATTACAAGAAATGATAATATTTAAAAACCCAGTATGCTTTGCAGTCTAGACCACGTTATTTTGTATTTTCAAATGGGTTGGTGATTACACCTTCAAGCATGACCTTACCTGAGTATTGTACCCAGGCACTCTGAGGTTGTGCATGTCCTCCGTGAAAGCTTTCCTTCCCACCGTGGGCTGCAATTGGTGAGGAACCAGAGGCCTCTTTCCTCATGGAAGTTTTTCAGAAAGTGTGGCTGTCGTTACTGAGCCAAATGACAAAAAAGGACAATTTTGATACAATTGTTACACTAAAATGAAGCATATAATCTCTTCAGAAGGTCGTTTTTAGTGGAAGGTTCCCAAGAGGGTGATGATTCGTAGCAGTAATATGTTTTGCACTAACTAGTGGATTGCAGATCGTGGGAGCCCTTAAAACATGTTGGAATGGAGAACCTTTGTTGTGATGGTTATGGCATAGTTACTTATGTCTTCTTAAGTCTAAGACCTGTACAGACTTTTTGCCTTGGGTAATTGTTGTATTCACACGTGTGAAGTAGAAAGCATGAATGTTTTCAAATACTTGGTGACAGCTGATGTTCCTGCATTTCCAAAGCTGCTGGTTGGCTTTGTCCTTCCATACTGTTATCCTCTCTGCTTTCAATGGGCTGAGTCTTTGGAGGGCTTAGTCTTTTAATGTGATCTCCTCTTCCCTCCATAGCCACCAAAGGTGTGATTAATCTCCCTGTCCAAGCTCAGCTGTTTGCCAGGGTAGCAGGGGCTGGCAGCCTTCTCCTGGTGGCAACTGCAACCATTCACTGCACACATTGTGGACAGTCACATCTCTGGATTTGAGGGTTTAGAGCTGGTGACAGAATCAGTTTGGTGGAAAACCCACAAACCATTTGCCCTTAACTGTCCAGATTTAGGAGCCTTCATAACCATCCTGAGTGAGAAAGCATGCCAGGCATGCCATTCCCGTGAAGTCAGTGGGGTTGGGGTTGATTCAGCAGCCTGAAAACCAGGGCTTTTTGAAATTATCAAATATAAAGTGTGGCACTGGATGTCAGCCATCAGAATGTGGCAATTTAGGCCTTAATGCTTTTGTCTCTGGTGGTGTCTTAGGTTTTGGCAGTGATGTTCCCCTGCTGAGGCCCTAATCTTGGCAGATAAGGGATTGTAAGGATGCCTCAGCCCTGTGTTCTTTAACCCTCACCAGGGTGGAGTAAGATATGCAGGTGCAACACACAGCTTTACTTAAGCATGACAGCAGCATGCACAGAAGCATGAATGCTATGCACAGGCAATTTCTGTTTCGTTTTCTGTAAAAGAAAGCTGAGAATGTTTTGGTACTTTCTTGCAGTAGTTGTGCAGCGAATGTAACACTTGTATTCCTGAACATTTGAATTTCTCATAGAAGCACAGTCCAGAAAGGTGAATGCACCCTGTGAGTGATGGGCTGAAAGGAGAGGGGGTGTTTAGGAAAAAAAAAAGAGTTTTAATGTTTTACTTAGCACTCAGCCTACTCTGCAGCCTTGTGTGCCATGAGAAGCTCTTCCCATAACAGAGCCCCTTAGGATCCACACCGATAACCCCAGGAATGATATGGATAATTTCTTTGCTTAGGAACAAAGTTGCCAATACACAGGTATAAAGTATAAGAACACATAAGCTGGTAAGTTTGTTTCTGTGTGACAGTGGGCGGATGAGAGCGGCTGCACGCTCTTGTCACGTTGGAGGAGAGAAAGGGATTTTCACATCCTCTCCAGTCATGGATCTGGGAAGCGCTACTACATCAGTGCTGGTGGGCACTGTGCCTGGAAGAGCTGGGTTTGCCTTTCCCCTTGTCCTAACCGCTTTCTCCTCCAAGTGCCCTTTCTAGCCCTACCTCAGCTGACAAAAACTCCATGCAGCCGTGTTCAGGGAGTTGATCTGGGTGAAAATTAACGATCAGCATCTTCCCCACTCCCTTTAGCCCTGCCTGATTCCCAGCCTGGCTGCAGGGCTGCTTTACTCTGGCCGAGGGAGGGGAGCACGAGGCTAGAAGGAGGCAGGCGCAGTGCAGGGCCACCTGAAAATGACAATAAAGCTTAAGTTTGAGGATCTGGTCCAAAGTCTGTGAGGTCACTTGTGCAGTGATAGTGTCCTTTGAGCATACTTAGCATTGCTGCCTGCCCTGAGATCTCTGTCACCACCATGCACCACCATCACAGTGAGTTTGGACGTGCTACCTTTGCAAAGTTCCTGCTCGCACAAAATGCTGCCCAGGTTTGGGCAGAGGAGTAGAGATATCATGTTAGGAGGACTTCAGTGGAAAATTTCCTACATTTATTAAGTCCCAGTCTTTTTGGCCCTGTTTGTCAGAGCTTCACTGGATTGAGCAAACCTCAAATGTCTTCCTCACAAAGTAACTTCAGAGTCCTATGATCTGTGCTCCCAGCAGCTGTATTGAAGTTGGGCCAGCAAAGTGCACTGGTCTCACGTGTGTAAATACTTTGTGTGAGCTGGAAACTTCTGTATGGCTGCTCCATGGCCTGCTGCAGCATAATAGCTGTCATCCTGCCCTTCCTTGTCTGTCAGGGGACCAGCTGTCCACAACCCAGCCATGTCCACTGTCCTGCCTTGGTGGCAGGTGCAGGCAGACTGGCTTGGTTCCATGGGCAAATCCCACTTCTGGGTGGGCTCCTGGGTGCTCCTGGGATGAAGTAGTGGGAGACATGCACTGTCATGTGTGGATACTTCCTCATCACTCCTTCCTCACTGCCCTTGTTTGCGAGGAATGTGGTGGTTTTGCTGCTTCGAGTCACAAAGGGGAAAGTGTAGGCTTTAATGATTTTTAATCAGTACTGGGTGGACAAGCCCCTGCATTGTAAACATTTATAGTTCTGAATTTACTTAGCTAATTGGTTTTTAAGTCATAGATTATGTCATAGTTTGACCTGCTGTACTGCCCAGGCCATAGTATCAAACCTTACTTAGTATTGAATTAACTTATTAACTCAGGCGGTTTTGAGGTTTGTGATTTCAACTTGCAAACTTGATGCCTGGAGGAGGGGAGGGGGTGTTGATCTAAATAAGAATTTTTTGCCACAAAGCCTCATGTTCCGTGCTTGGATTTGTGATTGTTTGGCTCAGAAGTAGTAGGACAGATTTCATCAGACCCCTTGCAAATAGTGTTGTGGCCATCCTTAAGTGTGCGCTGCATGCCTCTGAGAAAGCAGAGCAGCAGGAGATGAAAACCAAGGCTTTCTTAGCCCTGGTAGGGTTCGGCTTTGGTGGTTAATATTACAAAACCACTGGAGTTAGGGGCTCATGTGTCAGGCTGCGCAGGAGGAGAGGAAAGCATCTGTGGCTGCAGGCAGGTGATGTGAGAGGGCTGCCTGACCTGTGTCATGGCACAGCAGTCCTGTGGGGCAGCTGAGGAAGGTGCCTTCTGGTGACACATCACTTCTGCTCCAGGACAGCAGCTCTTCCGCTCTGGGAGCCAGTGGGCAACATGTAGCAGGTCATCCCATTGACTGCTCCCGTTTCCTCTGAGGGTGCAGGAGCAGGTGACAGCAAGTACACTGCACTGGAAGTGCAAGTGCCAAGGTAGGTAAGGGTGGTGTGGGAGCAAAAGAGGGAGCATGTTGTTGTGTGACACAGTAGGGCCTGTGTTCCTACTTCTTGTGTAAGTATTGCAGTGTTCTAATTGACCTCTAAAAATGGTAGCTTCATCCTAAGCTGAAAATGTCTTTCTACATGACTGATCACAATGAACATAAGCTCAAGCAACTGTTTAATTAGCTCAAGAATGTTTCTCTTTACCTTGAACGCTTACTTTTCATGTTTTCCTCTGTTGCTGCATGCAATGCAGTGCTTGCAGAAAGGTAACTCTGGGCTGTGCAGTGGGGACTCCTGACAGCATGGCTCTGCTGCCTGGTGTCATCAGCCCTGCCACCCGTGCTGCATGCCGCACAGCTCTGTACAGATGGGAGTGACAGCTTTTGCTGCAGTGCTGCACCCTCGCTAAGTGTTGCAGCAAAATCTGTCAGACTTTGTTTTCACATTCATTCTCAAAATGGCTTTAATTTAAATTGCTTTTATATGCATTATCTGGGTCTTAAGGTTCAGCACTGGCTTGTGTGTTCCCCACTGGACTGGTTTGAAAATCACAGGATATCTTTCTGAAGCTGAAAGGAGGCTGCAGAGGCTACAAGGTTGTGCTGATCATCTGATTCCACTGCAGCACTTTCAGCTGCTTGTGCCTTTGAGGTGCCTGTGCCTCATGTGGGAGTGCAGTGGGTTACCTTAAAGGGAAAATCTGATGAAACTTCTTTACGAACTTGTTGTTACATGTGATATCTTAGTGGAATTTACCGGAATAGAATGGAGATTCCTGACCTAGGATCTGGAACAGAGCTGCAAAACCAATAATTTCTCAGGTAGTGTGAATCATTTGGAAATATGTCTGCTTTTGCTGGAAAATAATAATTCCTGGATGATAATAAATAGCTACTAGTACTGCTTTTTGGTGAGAATTTGAACTTGAAGCAATTGAGAATTCATAATGAAGCCTCTCACTCTTTGTCTGCATCCCATTCTGTATAGCTGCTCTTCAGGATTGTTTTTAATGTTGTTGAGTGTGACTGATGTCTTTGCATAAAGGTATCTTGTGTAACGTGGGTGTTGGATGTTTCTGTGTGTGTTTTGGCTGTTAGTATATTGTAAACTGCCTGCATATGCTCCAAAATTCTCTGGATGTTACCTTTTTGCATTGGGAACAAGAAGCACAGTTTGGAACAGGTCTTTTCCTTTTGTCTGTAACCAATGTCAGGGGTGCTGTGAAGGGGAGAGTGAGCATCAGCAGTGCTTTGGGAAAGCTGTGAAATTGTGTGTTTGAAGGTGACTGCAGGAACAATGGTGCAGTGGAGCATTACCAGCTGTGGAGGTGGGGAACTCTTTTCCAGCAGTGATGGGAAGATGGGGAGGCTCTCTGGGGTGTAGTCTCTGCAGAGTGCAGACCACAAACAGGCTGCTGGTAGCTGCTGTGTAAGAGCTGGGCAGAGAGGCTGGCTTGAGGTGCAGGCAGAGTGAAACAGCAGCTGCTGAGTGCAAGGAAACAGCTGTGCTCTGCTGACTGCCTTGATTGCCAGGTGGCACTCCTCGGGCCTGGGTCACCTGCCCCTCATTTCCCTCCTCGAGCAGCAGGAATGGCAAGCCTCTCACTCTAGCTTGCTTTCTCTGGCTGTCTTACAACAGAAATATGCTCCCAAGTCCTTACACACAGATCATCTCCATTCACTTTCCTCTGCTGCCTACACTTTGATTTCAGAGTGCTGCCTACACTGATTTTCAGAGCAGGGTGGGTTTTTTCTTTTTTTCTCTTCTTGTTGTTTTTGTTTTTTTTCTTTTTCCTTTTTTTAGTAATCTCTGCCCTGTGTGCCTCTAGTGACTGCTGTGACTGCAGGAGCATGTGGCTGAGAGTTCAGCACAGTCCTGGCTTTGGAGCCCAGCTGTGTGTGAGATGGTGGGGCACACAGAGCATCTCTCCTCTGCAAAAGCAGGAATGGCAGCAGCAAGCTGGACAGGCTCAGCAAAGCATTGGCAGCATGGCAGTGACTGCATTGTGAGGCAGATCAGGAGAAGTTGTTCTCTTCTGCTCAGTACTGGTGAGATGGTGTCTAAGTGTCATGAGATTCAGGTGGATATTTCACTAGACCAGGTTGCCTAAAGCCCCATCCAACCTGACCTTGGACACTTCCAGGGATGGGGCATCCACAGCTTCTTTGGGCAACTTGTGCCACTGACTCACCACCCTCACAGGGAAGAATTTCTTCCTAATATCTAGTATTAACCTACTCTCTTTTAGTTTGAAACCATTGCCCACATTCCATCATTATAGTGTGTGGTAAAAAGTCTCTCTGTGTCTTTCTTATAAACCCTCTTTATATATTGAAAGGCCACTATAAGGTCTCCCCAGAGTCTTCTCTTTTCCAGACTGAACAACCCCAGCTCTCTCAGCCCTTCCTCACCAAAGTATTACAGCCCCTGGATCTTTTTTTGTGGCCTCTTGTGAACCTGCTGTAGTCTTTCTGGGGACTCCAGGACTCCAGATGCAGTGCTCCAGGTGGGGTCTCATGAGAACAGAGCAGGAGAAAGAGACATTTCCCTGGATCTGCTGGCCATCATTTTTTTGATGCAGCCAAGGACACCGTTGGCTTTCTAGGCTGCAAGCACACATTGCTGGGTCATGTCCAATTTTTTGTCCACCAATACCCCCAAGTCTGTCTCTGCAGGGCTGCTCTCAATCCATTTATCTGCCAGTCTGGACTGATGCTGGGAATTGCCCTATTCCGGGTGCAGAAAGTTGCAGCATGGTAAATTATGACTGAACGTAAAGGAAAATAATTCTCTCCCTGAGATTGTTCTGACAGGAAACAGGGCCTGAGGGGTTGGGGCATTTCTGACGCTGGAGATTTTCACAACTTAATGCAGTCCTGAGCAACCTGCTCCAGCTTTGGATACTAACCCTGTTTGAAATCGGAGCTGGACTGGGGTTAACTTCGTCCCCTTACTGCCAACTAAGATAAGAGAGAAAATGTGGATTTCCCACTCTTTCTCTCCTCTGTAGAAAGGAGGAGCATGGTAGGGGAAGCAGTGTGGTCCTGTCTCAGTACAGTCACACCAGTCCTTCCTTCCTATGAAACATCCTTCCTTCCTTCAGTCCAGGGAGTACAAGGGGAGAAAGGACATGTAAATAACAATGCAAGTGAGCACAGTTAGACAGCCATGCCCTGGGAAAGTGCTGGAGGGGATCCTCTGCTGCCGTTTTTGCCTTATGCTCTATTTCTCACTCTCCACTTCTTAAACGTGCTGCAAGAAAAGCATATCTTGCCCTCTTGGCTCTGATCTTCATTTAGGCTAGTATTCAGATAAATAATTGCTTGGCACTAAGCCTGCAGGTTTTGTCATTAGCATCTTGTGTAATGCTTGCAGGAATACATGTGCTCCAAGAGCAGTAGAATTTGTCTGTCTGTTGTCCATTAGTCGACCACCTTAGAACCAGTGAACTTAAAAGCAAATGCAAGTTGTCCTGTAGAACTGCCTTTTTCTTGTTAGTACAAGGTATTTCAAGATTGTTGGTTTTCTAGCAGCATTGAAATGGAGAGTTTGGAACAAAGCTTTCATGATAGTCATGAGTTGAGTGGTGTCTTTAACCCTTTCATGCCCTGTGGACAAGAGGCTGGTGGGTGATGGAAGAACTTTGAAGTTGGTGATGTTATTCAGCCTTTTCTGTGGGAGAAGTATGGCTCAGGACCTTCCTGATGCAAACCCTGTCTCACGCTTTTGACTCCAAACAGCTTCTTAGCTGCCTTCTGAAGGGAGCAGCTGGGTGCTGAGGACAATCTCTCTGGGAAGTTACGGCTGTTCTGCTGTTTCAGTGCCCTCCCTAGTCAGAGGAGACACTTTATCCCCAAGCACTGAGGAGACACTTTTCCCCAAGCAAATGAGGAATTACTCTGGCCCATTTTTGGAAAGAAGGAGCAGAGGCCAGGTATCCCTCTGCTATCTCTTTCTGCATCCCAGCAGTGACTGCTGAATGCCCCAGTCAGCTACCAGACCTTGGACCTCTAGCTTATGGAGAATATCAGGTGCCCTCGCAGCTCTTCCCAGAGCAGAGTCTGTGGCGCAGGGCATGCAGCTGGTCTCTGCCCCTCACCTTAATTCCCTGCTTGCCCTCGTCCTGGCGTAGTGCTGTGTGTGTGTGTGTGTGAAATGCCTGATGACATTTTGAGAGGCTCAGCCTGCAAGTGAATGTATTCCATCCATAAATCCATCAAGGCTTTCAAGTGGGCAGTTTTCAGTGGCACAGCTGCCCGGTGTCATAACACCATCTTGGCAGCTTGTCTTGGAGTCTCCCCATTGTCCATGGAGTGTTAATTTTGAGGTTTAAGTCCCCACAGCTACAAGCATGCTCTCAAAAATGCAGCATGTTCCTTAAAAGATCCAGGCTGTGATCTGTTTGTAAATGTTATTTTATTTACTCTTTTGTTACCTGAGGATATTTTCAGCAATAAACTGAACACAAAGACTACTGTTAGGATCTTCCAATCCACCCGGCTGTCCTCACTGAACAAATCACATTTAAGAGTGATTTATAAGTCATTTGTAAGTTCCTGAATACTTCCTTTCATTTGCCTTCTCACTTCCCAGTGAACAAAAAAGCTGCAGGTTGGGAGCTCAGAGGGAAGAGAGAAAGCCAGTTGTTATAAGGGAGTCCAAGATCACAATTAGTATTTTTGGTACAGCCACGGGACAGAGTTACCAACTGTTTGTGTTGGGACGCCTTGAAGGATCTAGAGATTACTCGTGGTGTGTTGCTTTGCCAGCCAGCCATCGTTTACCTGTGCAAGTGGTTGTGACAGGCTGTACCCGTGGTCCACCTAGTTCACGTGAGTCTGGGGAGAAACCACCCGTGCTTTGGCTGCACTGCCTGTGAGTCAGTGCCTGCGGTGCGTGGGTACCACGCTAATGGAAGGGCGTCCCGCTGAAGCTTCGTGCCTCATCTTGCCTGCCTGCTGTCCTGGACGCTTGCTCAGTTCAGCTCTTGCTCCCGCAGGGCAACCAAGCGGCTCTGGAAGAGACCCTGAGCTGGTGGTGGCACCTTGTTTTGGTAACAGCACCCAGTGTCTTGCTTCAGAGCATGGAGATTTCATGAACTGCAGCCAAAAGGTTTGCCTCAAGCTGGAAGTGATGCTGCTGGTGTAACCCAAGCTGGTCAGCCTTTATGCTGGAAGCATTTCAAATGGCTGACAGATTCCTCCTGGACTTTTTGTGACAGCAGTGTTAACCCTGCTGTTTCCCAGGCAGCTGAGCTGAGGTATGCTGCTAGTCTCTCCCACATCTCTAACAAATGCTTGTTCCAAAAGCTGCAGAGTGGCACAGCTGCAGTGAGCTCCAGCACGCGCATGCCAGGCACTGCAGCTCCCCTAACACACGGCCCTGCCACCGGGAGTTTACAGTTCAAGTCTAAACCCTGGTTTGCTCCAAGAGCAGCAGCAGTGGCACCTGTAACCTGAATCAGATTCCCTGGCTTCCTCAGGGGCCCTTCCACAAGTCTGAATTGCTACGAATTGCAGACTTTGTTCAACCCTGTGCATTTAGGCTGCAAGCACAGGGCAGGCCAGACTGCTGAGCATGCCTGCAGAAGTACTGCCATCCATCTGTCCCAGGGCAGGGTCCTGAAGAAGTGCCAGCAATTTAATCTTCTGCATCTGCACTAAGCAGGGCAAGTGGTGGATTTGCATGGGGGAGGCTGTGTCAGGTCTTAGCCAGGCAAGGGCAATCTTCTCACAGACGAGTCAAGGGGAACAGCAGCTTGCCCCGAAGAGGGATCCCCTCAGCAAGAGCAACTCTACAGAGACTTGGGGTGAAACTTCTACTGATTTGGGAGATTTCTGATGATCATGTTTCTTTCTAGTGGTAGGGCTGTTCTGTTCAGTGGGTAGATAGCAATGCTAATGATTTAGGAAGTGGACCTACAAGACAGGAGTTAAAACTGGGCTTATGTTTGAATATTGAATTTTGTCAGAGTAATTAGTCCTAGATTTCTGCTTAGAATTTTTGAGTTAAAGGGCTGTTAGTAAAGATTAATGGAAAGTTAAAATTTAGGCACTTATGAAATATGAATGATCATTTTTCTTTCAGGTCACATTTTATTTCCTTGTGCTACCATGCCATCAGTCTGAGGGTCTGTGCAGTGCCTGCTGGACCTGCTCAGAATAAAATCCTGCGTGTATGGAGCAGAAAGGAGTGCAGGGCAAAGTGTCCAGAGAGGACAGGGCACCTTTCCTGAAATGAAGCTGAAGCTGACTGTCTAAGCTGTTCCCAAAAGATTTTCCCTACTAGTACTAAGGAGTGGGAACAACTTTGATCCACAGGTCACTGTCATCAATGCTGCTTTATGATTGTGCAGTTTTTGGCATGGCTTGGCCTGGATCTTCCCAGACATCCTTCTGGGGGTGGCTCAGAAGTTAGCAAGGTCTGTCATGTTTGGAGGCAAAGCAGGTTTAAAAGGGCAGGGGTTGTTCCATGCCAGTTGGCCTTGGCACAGAGGACAGACCTAAACCAGGCTCATACATTGATACACGTGTACCCTAATGCTCTTTTTGGCCACTGATGACAGTGCAGTCTCCAAGAGGCCATTCATCCACCTGGCCTTAACAGTGACAGTGCTGCCCACTTAGTTTTTTTTGTCTGTGAGGGATGCCTGAACATTTTTATACTGAATGCACGGCTCTAGCTGACTACATTTTGGGTACACAGGTGCTATCCAAGGAGATGGACTTCAAGCAGAGAGCTAAGCTAGGTGTGTAGCCAATTTGCAGTGTGGTACTTGTCAGATGTGCAGTGTTAGTCCTGTTTCACCTGGACAGGTGTTTGTGACAGGACAATAAAAGAGCCCAAGAAGATAATAAGAGCTCTACTGGATGAGAGCAATGGCTGGAACTGGACTCCTACAAAGGAGGAGAGGGATAGGGGAGGTGTGCAACCATGCAGATCAAAGGATTCTCCCAACCTCCAAGTTTTGTCTTAAGTGGCCTTGCTGAACTAGGAGTGGGTCCCTGTCCCTGTGTGAATGAGGGATTTTTCTTCTACGAATGTATCTAATTGCTGCTTTATGAACCCATGAGGACTTCTAGCTTTCATAACATCGTGCAGCAAGGAGTTCCCTAGTGTACCACTGCATACAAGCAGAAGTAGGGCACTGAACAGAGTGAGCCCAACCAGAGACAAGCAGAAGGTGACAGGATGGGACAAGAGGGTGAAAACACCAGCAGGGGCTGGGATTGATGTTACTGGCCCAGCCTTCAGCACAAGCATGTCAGAAAAGGGTGGAGGGAATAGCATTGTGCTTGAAAGGTGAGATTTATGGTGGCCAGATGAAGAGGGTAGATCAGCAAGTTCAGGAGTCAAGCTTATTAAAGTGATAGTGTGGAAGGTAAGTCTGAGAAGAGCTTTTACTATATGCTAAATATCTGGGAATAATGGAAGTTTGAGAAGCATAGAAGATGCAGTGATGCAGGAGAGAAGAAAAGGAACAGAGGGGAAGGCAGTGTAGGTCTGACTGAGGTGCCTGTCTCCTCAACATCCTAGCTGTACCAGTAGCCCAAACCAGATGTTAGGGAGGAACATGAAAATAATGAATATGAGTTTCCCTATTTTCTGCTTCCAGGGACTTCCTGGGTCATAGAACTTTGGGTTCTTCGCATTCAGTAATCTTTGAAATATTGTTTCATTCATTTTTCTAACCATTTTCTGGATCTTCCTTGGTCTGAATCTCCCCTGAATTTTTTCAGTTAGTCTGGGGCTTTCAGCTAGCCTGTGGGTGGCTCAGCTACCTTCATGCTAGCACATATTACGGGGCTGAAGTGATGGTGACAGCCATGGCCCCTGAAGCCTTTTCAATGCTAAGCTTGATGGAGATGGGAGGGAGGGATGGAGGGTGAAGGAGGTGGGAGACCTCTGTGTCCAGTAATTATTACAAAAGCACCACTGAGCTGGGGCTGCTTTTCCCATGCCATCTGCAGGATGCTGCCAAGTTTGTGACTCGCTAAAGAGATGCCTGCATAGTGTTTGTGAAATCAAATGTGACAGTAAAATCTGCTTCTGAGGACAGTACAAGTGGCAGCATGGGAAGAAATAAAACATCTTTCTCAGCTTTGATTCCAGTGCACGATGGCTCATAGGAGTAGTATGCTGAGGGGCTTTGAAAGTATCGATCCATTTCTGATCAAGAGCTCCAGAGCATGTGTAACATCTTCCTTGCCGTGGGGGTCCCAGCACAAGGATGCCACTAGCAGCCCTCTCTTTGGCCCTTGTGCAGGTTCACACTGTTCTGTATTGCTGAAAGGAAGACGCTGCTCGCGGTCAGCAAATGCTCAGACCTGATCTCAGTGAGCCCTTCCAGTGTGAGTCAAGCAGTGACTTCAAAGGGGAGCCAGAGGAGAGTGGCTTTGTAGAGGAAAGCAAAATCTCTGCTGTCCTGTGCACAGTAAGGCACAACTGCTCAAACCCCAGTGCTACTCAAAGCATCTTCTGTGAGCAACCGTGGGTGGCTTTATACTCTGTGCTTTTGCGTTGGCCCTGCCAGCTCCACGTAGGGAAACTCGTTTTGTATTGCAAGGAGAAGAGCAGTGCTGGGGAGTTCACTGGGTGATCGGAGTGTTGAAGTAGGGTCAGTGTGACTCAGTGATGTGCCAGATCCTCTCCCGCATCTGCAGAGCCTGCTGCAGTCTCGCATTGCTGTGGATGCTATTTGATGTCATAATTTGAGTTTCCTTGAAGACTCTGGTCACTGTGGTTATTTTTGGCTGCTGTCTCATTATTTCACGTCTCTGTCTCATATTCTATTAGTCAATAGTCAATCCACTTCCAGATTGCTGAGCATTTTTCTGACTTTTAGAATTTCCTCTCCCACTAGATGCAGGCATTTCTGGGACAGTTCATCCCTCAAAATAAATATGTGCATCCCCAAAAGCCACTTGGCATTCTGCCGTTATGTTCAGTGGGGCCAGGGAGCCCCTGTCCCAATCCCATGTAAGCAAATACATCATCTGCCTCCTCAGCTGTCCCAGGAGGTTGTTAGATGCCTGCAGGTGACATGCAGGGTTGATGTCACATAGGGGACTTCGGCTCTTGTTTAGTCTGTCTTGTTTTATATCCTTTTTCTTTTCTTGAGTGTTTTTCTCCTGTTCTCATGACTATGTGTTATTGTGTCAAGTCAAGAACCAGGTGTTGGAAAGAGCTCGCAAAAGGCAAAATCATATTAAGAAAAACTCCTTCCTTCTCTCTTTAACTGACTGAAGGCTCTGGCCACAGTATTGCCTTTTGCCGCAATTTGTGACACCCTTGTCCTTTTTCTATATAGATGGCAGAGGAATTTTACTTTACAAATGAAGAATGACATGCTGGACTCCTCCCAGACCATTTCACCCCAGGGCAGGGAAGAAAAGTCCCACTGATGCTCTCATCACGTTGAGCTGTGATACAAGCATGGTTCATCAGCAGCATTACCGTATATGAGCGTGACACGTTCACACTCCCTTGCATATGTTTGCAACACCAGAAACCTTTTAATTAAAACTGCTGGTGTATGTGCACATGGGGCAGAATCCAACCAATACACCTAAGCTATACTTCAGGTAGAAAAGTATGCATTAGAACAGGAGCAGAGTTTCATCAGCTTCTCCCTGACCTGCTTGGCCATTGGGCACTGCTCAGAGGAACTCCCTTGCTGCCCCAGGTTTTGCTGATGTACATCCACAGGGCTGTCTTCATGCCTGAAGGGACTGTCAGCCACCTAATGGAATTTGAATACATAGTCTGGAGACCAGAGCTGCCTAAGGCTCCCTTTCCTCACATGCATCCAAATGCTCCTAGCATTGTGTTCAGTGCAAAAATACAGTTCCCATAGATATTCTGAGTAATAATTTAGCAGAAAATAGAACAGAGGGGATCTAAGCTCACCCCAGCATTTGGGGAGGTGGAGGGAGTAGTACCAGATATATGCTGGTATGAGACATATCCATAAGAGCACGGACAGTAGATCTGCTCCGGTCCTCACCTGAAACTGGACCACCTGTCAGCTAAGGAATGCAAACCTCAGCCTGTGTGGTTTCACAATGCAGAGGATCCCAAGGACTCAAACTCCAATGAGGCAAATTGCTTTTCAATTCTCTGATTATAGCTGTGCTTGAATCTATTGATTTTCTATTGCCTGCAATGAGTGTTGCTCTCCAGAGTCTGTGGCAATCCCTGGCAACTCCAAGAGCAAACAAATTAGTGAAAAGAGGCTGCAGACTAAGCCATTAATAATTCTCATTCGTCTTTAGGATTGGGTAAAGCCAAATGTATCATACATGCTGTGATGATGGGTGCTGTGGCAGACCAGCAGTGCCATTGCTCAGGCTCACCCAACCACAGTGAGGGATGTTGCATTATCAGTATAAAAGTGCAAGCAAAAAGATTAAAGAACCCAAAGATTAAATGTAAAATGTGCTTGTGAGAGGTATCAGTGTCTCCTAGTACTCAACAGACGTGTATGGCAGCTGGCTGCATTTTTATCTTGGCATAACAGAGAGCACAGTAGGAGTCGGTTCCAACAGTTATTTTCCCACATGAGTGTTTTGGGGACATCCCGAAACCAAGAGCTGTGGGTGCTTGTGGGACTCATCCCAACAACCAAATCAGAGCAAGGAAGACGATGTGTAGGGTAAGATGCTTCTGTGCATCTGGAGAGGAACAGCATCACAGGCCTAAGGAGCTCTGGCAGAGATGATGTGAGTAGGTCTCAGATAGTAGTCATTTAATTGCTGTTCCTGAAAAGATGATTCTAATCTCCCAATTCATAAAGTGTTTAGCTAATGCAACTGTTTCTAGCTGGAGGTTTTTTCCCCTCTGTTCACAGATGTGAGCTGAGTGTATGTGTTTTGTGCAGGCAAGATCAAGTAGTTCCAGGGGAAGTTACATCCAATGATGCTGCTAAAGAAACATTTTCATAAAACTGTAGATAATGAGCAAAAGTGGGTGTACAGAAAATATTAAATTTAAGAACATGAAGGGTAATTAAGAGTTACGACTCCAGTAAATGTCTTGAACACTGAATTCTCACAGCTGTTTACCAGGATGCTGTAGCCAAAACCATGCAGAGTCAGAAGAGCCCTCAAAGGTAGTCTGTCTTAAACAGTGGGAGAAGGCAATTGATAATGTTAAACATAAATGTAGTTAGGAGATATGCACACTTGTTGAAGAAGATCAGAAAACCCAATGACAACTCTGTGGGGAAAAGTAGAATCAGAATGAGTCATTTAAATAGTGAATCCTGGTAAATTCACTGCAGTGTTTGGTACTACATTACTGCTTTGAATTGGTTAAAATGTGGGAAATTGGGGTTTGACTCCATGTGCTCCAATAAAGAACCTTTTAGATGAGACAAAATCTTTTTTCTTTGTAGGTAGTTACTGGCCACATATTTTGCCTTGATACTTCATTTGAATAACAGGTAGTTGGAGACTCCCCTGGCTTCCTACGCATCTCATTTGAAGAACATTCTTTCAAGAGCTCAAATCCAAAGGGATGCTATTGTGCTTCTTGGCTTAATGCTGGATTGCCCTTGTTGTTGAGGTGAAATCAGGTCTTAGAGTTTTAAAGAGTAAAGAAGCACACCTGACTGCTTTTCTGAGCTTTTCCAAAACTTGCCTCAGCTTTCAGTTCGTGTTCTTGATGCATGGCCCCTGGAGAAAGAGTGGCATCATTCCTGGGGGAGACAACTGCCATCCAGATACCTGTGCCTGAGCCCATGCCTGGGCTCCCTTTGTTGCCAGTGGGGAGGAGTTCTCCTCCTGTAGAAGGTCCTGTTTCCCTGGCAAGGTCAGATGAAGACAGCTGAGCATCTTCTTCTCTTTGAATCTAGAAGACTCTGGAGCATTTTGTAGGTATCTCTGTACTTAAGCAAAGTGAGGTGCATCAGTTTGGGGTGTGTAAATAGACAGCCCAGTACCACGTACAAAATAACATTATCCCTGCTGTTGTACTTCTACTCAGTATTTGCTCTGGTACAGCCAAGAGGAGCTACCCCTGAGCTGCAGGAGTGCATCAGCTGCTGCTGTGACCACTGAGCCTTGTCACTGTGTCCAGGAATACAGCCTGCCAGAGTCCTTCATCGGACTTTACTGGCCACTCAGATGGCTCTGTTAAACTGAACTCTCCCTATTACATTTGCCACTGCCACAGTTTACTTGCTATTTATGAAAATTATCATCCTTTTTTCTTCCTGTGGCTTGTTTTGTTTTGTTTTGGGTTTTTGTTGGTTTGTTTGTTTTTGGGTGGGGTTTTTTTATCGTTGTTTGTGGGGTTTTGTGTGTGGTTTTTTGGTGGGCTTGGGGGTTTTATTTGTTTGTTTGTTGGTTGGTTTTTTGTTTTGTTTTGGATTTTTTGTTGGCTTGTGTTTTTGATGATTCCTGAATCCTCATCACTAAGGTGTCTTCAGGAGACCGGTGCAGTGCTGGAAAGAGAGGTCTCTGCTGCGTAGGCATGTCTGTGTACAGGGACCTGAGTCCTGCATGAGTGTGACCCTCTACAGCCTGGGATCTCACACGTGAGCAGCTCTACTGACTGTGGAGCACTGGGTGGAGATCCACTGGTGGTGCACAAACCACCTGTGCACACCAGCAGAGGATGACACTTCCTGCCCTCAGCCACAGGGAATGGGCTGCTTTTGGAAACCCTGTATAACCAAAATAAATGGACTATGGCTCTTCTCTGCAATTTCATTTCACCTAATTTAGTACTCAGAAATGTGTTTAATTAAAAAGTTGTTTATATAAACATTTATAGTCTAACTTAAACAGTGAGTGTATTTCTATTCTGAGCTCTTATATTGATTTTGAGCTTTTTTTCTTTCAGGGTGAGATTGCCTCCACTCAAAGGAACAATAACATACTGGAAGTACGCAAGGTGTATACCATTCACCCAGACTAAGGAAAGCTTTATTTTAAAAGGAATAAAATAACCATGGCAGAATGTACAGGTTACAAGGAAACCTCAAATCGGCATCTACGTTTCAAATTGCAGAGCCTTAGTCGCCGCCTTGATGAACTGGAGGAAGCAACTAAAAATCTGCAGAAAGCAGAGGATGAACTGCTTGACCTCCAGGACAAAGTTATCCAGGCAGAAGGCAGCAACTCCAGCATGCTGGCCGACATTGAAGCCCTGCGGAAAAGAGTGCTGAAGATTGAAGGCAAGGATGAAGAAATTAGGAAGGCTGAAGAGCTTTGCAGATTAATGAAAGAAAAACTTGAAGAGGAGGAGAGCCTCACTCGAGATCTGAAGTCAGAAATTGAACTCCTTCAGAGGAGAATGGCAGAGCTGGAGAAGCTGGAGGAGGCCTTCAGCAGGAGCAAGAACGACTGCACACAGCTGTGTCTTAGCCTCAATGAAGAAAAGAACTTGACCAAAAAGATATCTACAGAATTAGAAATACTTAGAGTGAAAGTGAAAGAACTGGAATCATCTGAGGACAGGCTGGATAAAACTGAGCAGACCCTAACGGGTGAGTTAGAAAAGCTGAAATCCTTAGCCCTGAGCTTTATCACAGAAAGAAAACATTTTAACGAAAGAGAAAAGCAAAATGAAAAAATAATCCAGGAGCTAACACAGAAACTAGAACAAAACAATAAACTAAATAGGGCAGATCAAACTAGAAACGCATCCAACTTGCTAGAAAGGTCATCCAACAATCTGCTGGACAGAAATGATATGAGAATTGAAGATGACTTGACTTCTGCACTGCCTTCTAAGGAGACCAGGAGGAAGGGAAGTGTGGATTACCTGAAACATGTAGAAAATGAAACCAGGAATAAATCAGAAAACCAAAAGAATAAAAACCAGGAAGACAACAAAGTGAAAGATCTCACCCAAGAAATTGAGAAACTTAAAACTCAGATCAAACATTTTGAATCTTTAGAAGAAGAACTTAAAAAAGTGAGAGCCAAAAATAATGATCTTCAAGACAGTTACTTGAGTGAGCAGAATAAAAACAAACTCTTAACAGGTCAGCTAGAAGAAATAAAAATGCAAATAAAGAAACAGAAAGAGCTGGAGAATGGAGAAGTTGAAAATGAAGATACAAGCTTTTCTAGCAGGGGAAAACATGACCGACCTAAATACAGAGGTGTCATGACTGATTTGGCAGCTGCTAAGCACAAGCCAAGGGAGCTCTCACCGCAGCAGCGCCGGGAAAGAGCACGGAACAGAGACTTCTCTGTCAGTAACGACAGCTACAGCCATACTGGTAAACAGGTGCCCAGTCCCAACTTCATGAACAGAAAAGCAGGGAAAGCATCTGGTGCGTCTGCCCTTTCAGACACTGCTGTCACAGATACAAGAAGACTGGAAGAGAAATCTTTAGTTTCCTCTTTTTCTTCTGGTCAGAAGGAAGGCTGCATCATGCAGAATGAGGGGAAGAGATCCAAAGAGCAGCCATCTGTCCTCAGCCGATATCCTCCTGCTGCACAGGAGCAGAAGTCTTGGAAAACACCTTCCAAACCTGTTGGTGACACAGGCCTGAGATCCAAGGCTGAAAAGCCATCTCAGGTGCTCCGTGGCAACTGCCAAAATGGTGCTGACACACGGGATGAAAAGTCAAGCAAAGGAGATTCAATAGCTTCTTTGGCTGAGAAGCTGAAAACAAGTCAGGCTGAAGTTGGTGACTGCCTGGGGGACACGCAGCTCGCCAGGAGTAACCACACCTCTTCCAATGGCACAGCTTCAGCTTACAGGTACCACATGTCCTCCAGTGTGTCAGTCTCAGACTCTGCTGGCTCCAAAGTAGAAGCAGCGAGCACTTTTGCTGCATCACACAGACAGCCCTCAGAGGGGAGGGCTAAAAGGGCAGCAGTCTCCCAGGAAAAGGAAACTGCAGACACATCACTTGAAAGTGTGAAGCTTTCAATGCTAGCAAAGCGTTCCCATCACTCCAGGAGTCAGGAGGACATTCTGCAGATTCTCACAGGTCTTGATAAAGAAGACACAGAGCAGTCTTCAAGTTCAGCAACAGATCATGTAAAGATGGGTTTAAAAACTGACTCCAAAACCATCCAGAGTAACCAGGAAAAACTTAATTCAGATGAGGAATCAGGAAGAGGCAAAAAACCAACCACTCAGACAGATTTTGAGACAAGAAAGAAAGTCAGTTCCAAGCAGTTCTCCAATTCTAGGGGAGTTTTTAGAGCATCACTTTTTGAAAATGACAAAAAAACTGTGAATGATGAAGACTCTACCGTGTCCATAAAACCATCAGATGCCAGCACAGGAGGATTGAAATCTAGGAGGTCATTCAGCCCAAGAGAAGCTCTGAGATCAAAAGCCATCATTAAACCTGCAATTGTTGAGAAGGATATGAAGGCAGTCATGGGAGGGACTGTTTCAGAGGCAGAGTCAGAAAAACAGAAGTCTGTTTTTAAAATGGTAACAAATAAAATGACAAGCAGCATCACAATCTTTCCTTCTGAGCCAACAGCTGCAAGGACCACTGGAGATACAGCAGCAAAGGAAAGGCATGTTACCACCAGCAACATCAGAGTTGCTTCAAATGAGCCTTCACCGTCAATAACAAACAATCTTCCCTCACCCTTTGAGATCTCGATTAATAAAAGTGCTCTGAAATTATCTGAGACAGACAGAAGTGGAGAGGCAGCACCGAGAAGTAAAGCTGAAAAAGTGGTCTCCAGAAGCAGCATTATGCTAAAGACTTCTGAACTCCTGGAGAGGAACAGTGAGACACCTTCAGAGACAATCAGCTGGAAGAGCCATAGCTCGTCAGATGCAGGTTCATCCGAAACAAAGCATGTCACTGTGAGAAGTTCCTGGAGAACAAGACAAGGCCTACATTCCCTGGAGGACTCTCAAACCAAAGTGGAGAAAAGTGCAGCTTCCAGTGCCACAAACTTGTGTAGGTCCTCCGTGGACCTTGTAGAAGTGGAAGGGAATAGTTCAAAAACAGACTCCCTGGAACAGACTTCATCAAGGACAAGTGCCACAGCTAATTCTTGGAGTGCCCCTGAGCTGGGGTCCCGAAGGACCAAAAGTAACTTAAGTGCATCTGAACTGCTAACACGCAGGAGCTATGCAAGTGATCCTACAGCAGCTGCTGTTTGGCAGCAGACCACACTACCTGTAAGTATCCTGTATTCAACACTCCTTCAGTTGATGAGGTTTACCAAGTTGCCTGTTAGTTCTAGGATGCATGGTTTGAAATTCTTACATCTTACTTCCTAAGTGCTGTCTCTCCCAGCTCCTGCTGTCTTCCTTCAGTGAATTCACAATTCATAGTGCCCACAGCCTTCTCATATGTGAATTACCAGATTTAGCCTTACTGAAATGAGATCCATCTGCCTGGGTCTTGTAATACTATATGAATAACTACATAGTAGCATCAGAGAAGACGTAGTCACAGTTTAAGTAGGATGTAGTATGCTTTTCAGAGTGACTTTGTGTGGCACTTTAAATTTGGAGTAGCAATGAAAAAAATGATGGAAATAAAAAAAATTTGAGTGGGTTTGTGCCTGAGGCAGAGTTGTAGCTCTAATGGCAGCTGTAGAGATAGAGCTCTTTTTGGTAAGAGCTTCATGGTTTCCTCACGTGAAACCAGACTCTGGTCTGGAAATGCTTCCTGGGCATCTCCTAAACAGATGGATGGTGGCTGGTAACACAAGGCTGCTCCCTCCTTGGTCTATGTCAGTATCCCCCTGAAAAGGAGTAAGAGCCGCAATGACAGCTGTGCTCTTTTCTTGTTCCTTTGGCTGGTACCAGTGAGGGGAGTCCTTGAAGCAGTGGCACCTGCAGACAGCTGGTCTGGTGAGATGTGCTTGCCACTGCAGCTGCAGGCTCTGGCGGATTTCAAGTGAACTCAATGGCAGCACGTACCCTTCTGGCCATTAAACCCCACACTGGTTCGTGTGCCAGCTCCTGCCTCTGCTGCTCATTTACACTACTCTGAGCAGCTGCTGCTGTTGCCAGTCTGCAGGAGGAACCAAGCTGGATAATCTGACAGGGCTGGTGGCAGAGGGGATAGGTTCATAACTGAATGACTTTAGCATTGACAAAGATGAACTGGAGGAGATAGGCAAGGAGTTTTACATTTTCAAATCTTCCACTTCTCTAGCTATGAGAAGCACAGAAGAATTTGCACTTAACTTTGCAGAGAGTCTGTTGCCTCGTGTTAGAAAGTACAGGCTGGCCTTCCAGCTACATTTGGAAACTGAGAACATTGTCTCCCTGGCCAGGGTGGGTCACAGGCAATCTGTACTGCTCATTTCATGAATCCAAGCAGAGCTGATATGATTGAAGTTGTCCTTCTGCATAACAGCAGTTTATATGCTTGGGAAATGAGAGATCCATTCCTAGGGTGTCCTTTATCCCAGGAATTTCAATTCACAGCACCCACAACCTTGACTCTCACAACTTGAGCAATCTCTGCTTACAGCTGCGTTCATGTGTGATTGGTCGCAGAGCCCTAAACAGTGGGCACTCAAGGACTTCTTTTCAATCTTCTTCCTGGCAACCCACCCAGGGCTGAGTTTAGCTCTGTAGTGCGTTCTGCAGGTGCTCTCCAGGTTGCTGCCAGATCAAATTTGCCAGCTGTGCAGTGTACCTTCACAGCAGCTGAAGTATACCTGAGAGAGCAACCTGATTTCTGCCTGGCCAACCCAAGTATA
This sequence comes from Machaerirhynchus nigripectus, assembly GCA_013397975.1. Lineage (NCBI taxonomy): Eukaryota > Metazoa > Chordata > Aves > Passeriformes > Dicruridae > Machaerirhynchus > Machaerirhynchus nigripectus. Next base: position 29,940 of record VZRQ01006510.1, on the reverse strand, counting down.
TCCATGATTAGCTGGCTTCCAGCCTTGCCTGTGTCAGGAGAGCAACCATACGGTTAGTTCACACAGAACTGAGCTCGGGATCTCTCTCTGCATCATACTTTGCAATAAAATCACTCTTGGCACAACACAGTCACAAACCTGACTTCTTGGTCATAGATTGTGTACTATTAGTTTGTAAATGAGGAGTATGAAGTTAACCTGAAGACTGCAGATACACAGATGTACTAGGTATAGCAAATTGTATGCAACTTAAATTGTTGTATATGCCCTTGGGAAAAAACCCTTTGAAGGGTATCTTCAGGCTTAAAATATGCCTCATATTACAGCAGCTTATTTCTGCTGGGATTTGTGTTTCAGTTAAAGATGTAGCTATTTTCTCTGGCAGAAGGCTGGGCACTGAGCTGTCCTATGTAGGTATCACTGTCACCTCTTTCCAGCTCCACTATCCCCACTCTGACATTGCCTCAAGAATCTTATTTGGGAGACACGGGACCTGTGCTGTTTTTGCCAAAATCCATCTTCTTCTCTTCCATTGCAACCTTCCCTTTGTGTATTGCTGATGGGCGCGGATGCCCCTGATGAAGCTGCAGGAGGTATCGACTCTTTCCAACGCAGCCCTGTGCTGCAGGAGCAGCAGCTCGTTGGAATGCTGCTTTGGGAGCCCCAGGGAGCAGGAGCTGCTGATGGATGAGTGGGTGTTGCAGCCTGGGGGCCAGCTCCCTCTGCTGCTGGCAGCCGGCCTTCTCGTGCTCCCTAAAGACCTGAGGCAATGCAAGACCTCGGGTAGTCATTCTGTTAGGGTTCGTGTTTCCCGTAGTGAAATCTGTATTTCTCTAGTGTGATGTTTGATGAAAATCAGGGCAAATGTGCTTGCAGGCAGGGAGCAGATGAGCAGCAGCAATGTCAGATGAATGCATGGTTTTCTTATGCCTGTGACATTAATATGACTGGAGCTGGGCTGTCTGCTGCATAAATTTGGCAAAATCCTGAAGGTAGGCTTGTCTTCAAGGGAAGCCACCATCCCTTCTTCTGATGGGCACATTTGCTGGAAAGGTCTCCCAGGCAGTGTCCAGGGTTGTGCTGCCTCTTGCCCCTTCTCTCCTCTGCTTTGGGGACTAATGCTGGCATCTGTGGTGCCTAAATTTGGGCATCTGTGGTGGGTTGACCCTGGCTGGATGCCAGGCTCCCACCAAAGCCCCTCTCTATCACTCCCCTCCATAACTGGACAGGAGAGAGGAAATAGAATAAAAGGTTCATGAGTGGAGATAAAGGCAGGGAGAGATCACTCACAGATTACTGTCACAGGCAAGATAGACTTGACTCAGTGAAATTAACTGAATTTATTACCAGTCAAAATCAGAGCAGGATAACGAAAAGTAAAACAAATCTTACAAACACCTTCCCCCTACCCCTCCCTCCCTCCCAGTCTCTACTTCTTCACCCCCAGCAGTGCAGGGAGATGGGAATGGGGGTTGTGGTCTGTTCATTACATGTTCCTGCTGCTGCTCAGGGAGAGGAGTCCTTCCCCTGCTTCAGCACGGGATCCCTCCCACAGGAGACAGTTCTGCATGAACTCCAGCGTGAGTCCCTCCTGTGGGCTATGGTTCTTCATGAACTGCTTCAACGTGGGTCACTTTTCCATGGGGTGCAGTCCCTCAGGAACAGGCTGCTCCAGTGTGGGTCACTTTTCCATGGGGTGCAGTCCCTCAGGAACAGGCTGCTCCAGTGTGGGTCACTTTTCCATGGGGTGCAGTCCCTCAGGAACAGGCTGCTCCAGTGTGGGTCACTTTTCCATGGGGTGCAGTCCCTCAGGAACAGGCTGCTCCAGTGTGGGTCACTTTTCCATGGGGTGCAGTCCCTCAGGAACAGGCTGCTCCAGTGTGGGTCACTTTTCCATGGGGTGCAGTCCCTCAGGAACAGGCTGCTCCAGTGTGGGTCACTTTTCCATGGGGTGCAGTCCCTCAGGAACAGGCTGCTCCAGTGTGGGTCCCCCAAGGGGTCACAAATCCTTCTAGCAAACCTGCTCCAGTGTGGGCTCTCTCTTTCCATGGGTCCATGGGTCCCTGCCAGGAGCCTGTTCCAGCATGGGCTTCCCATGGGGTCACAGCTTTCTTTGGGGATCCACTTGTATGTGGGGCTCCTCCACAGGCTGCAGGTGGGTTTCAGCATTCCTGTGGACCTCCACAGGCTGCAGAGCACAGCCTGCTTCACCATGGTCTTTTACCACAGGCTGCAGGGGAATCTCAGCTCTGGCTCCTGGAACTCTTGCCTCACCTTGGCATCTGCAGAGCTGTTCCTTTCACATACTCTCACTTCTCTCTTCCCTTGCCACAATTACTTCTGTACAATAACTTTTTTTCCTTCTTAGTATGTTACCACAAAGATGCTGCTGCTTTCTCTGATTGTCTCAGCCTTGGCCAGTGGCAGGTCCATCTCAGAGCCAGCTGGCACTGGCTCTGAGGGACATGGAGGAAGTTTCTAGCAGCTTCTCACAGAAGCCACCCTGGTAGCTCCCCCCAGCCCCTACCAAAACCTTGCCATGCAAGCCCAGTTACAGCATCTATCACCATTTCTCTCCCACTGACTCCACATAGGTTTTTCTTTAGCAGCCAGCCACACCATATCAGTGGTGCCATCTTTCCTTGGACCTCAGTAATTTTGTCCAAGGGATCTGTTCTGTTTTGTGACTGTGCACCCATAACTTGTGTTAAAATTACTGGATGGTTTTTGAGAAAAAAATCTTTGTGAAATAGCACATAAATGAGGCCGTGCCAGAGCTGGCCTGGTGGGTTAAGTCCCTCCTTGCTAAAGGGACTCAAGCCCGCACCTTACACTGCAAACCTGGGATTAGGACCCCAGTGCTATTCCAGACCCTTCATAGACCCTGGGTCCCAACCCTTTTTATTTTCCTTTGCACAGGATGAAAGCAAGGATTTTGTATCCAGTTCCAGAAGGAAGCAGTACGGGTCTTCTGAGTACCTCTTACAGGCTGACACTCCGGGGAAAAGGATAGCCACCAAGGTGGAGCTGCAGGACCCTGAATCCAACTCCCCTGCACCACCAGGTCCCCAAGGAGAGGAGCAGGTACGTGAGGGAAGGCAGTTACAAGGCAAGAAGCCAATATCTGAACTGACTTCCCAGTAACCTAACTCAGAGAAGTTGTCCAAAAAGCCTCCACTCTTGTAGGAGAAATCAAGTCTGAAGTTAGCACTTCCCAGGGGTGGAGTGGTTGCTGTATTTTCTGTTACAAACTTGTTTCAGCAAGCTTTATGGCTAAGAATATCCTCTGAGAACTAAGAGGCACTGCATCTAGTCATCCTCTGGTACATGAATCAATCAGGGATGGAAAAATCATTTGGAGAAACAGAAGCAGAGTCCCTGCTTCAGCTGGCATCTGTACTACCAGAGTGTTTCTCTGCTGCTACACCCCTGCTGTTCTGCCACCTAAAACACATCTTTCTGGACACACTAAGGAGTGGAAAATGGCCTGCATTATAGTCATTATGACTTACTGCTTGAAATATGAAAAAATGTGTGTTTTTCTTCACAGGGGGTTTCCTTCTGACAGTATAGGGGTCCAGGCAGACTTCTCAGGTGTACAGTCATGCTTAAGCCTGTAGAAAAGACTTCCTTTTTCTCCTGGAATTCCCTCTTGGCCTGTTCAGCTGCCCAAAGCAAAGTGCATCTTTCCATTTATGGATCATCCTTAGCAGGAAATATCTAAGACCCCAAACCTGTCACCAGTGTATTTCACTGGACATTGCTGAATCTTACTGTGAGAACAGCAGCACTGCAGAGAGGCAGCTGAGTGCCCAGAGTCACACCTTATGGTGAGTGGCACAGAATTAAGATCCCAGAGGGCCGTGGTCCCAGTTGAGCTTTGCAGACTGGTATTGAGGGAAATGTAGTGTTTGCAGCAGAGGGTAGTGAACTGACACTGTCCTTTTTGGTAGCTGAGGAAAGAGGCAACCCAGCAATACTCTGTGGTCATCAAAAGGTGTAACCCACAGTGACATTCATCTGGCCAGGTGCAGACTCCTGTATCTGAGACTGTGCTGTGCTTCCTTTGCACAGACTAGGTCAACAGCAAATAAAAACTTTGGTAGAGTCATCCCTGTAACGTGCAGACCATCATTTGGGTCTTCTGTCTTGCCCAGACCTCCACCGACTGTAGCAGGAGCCCGAACACACCACAGGGTGTGCCTCAGCTCCTCTGTTGTCGGGTGTTCTGCATCTCCCTTCCAAGACTCACGTGCTGGGTGTGGAAACGGGTACATTACAGCATGAAAAAAGCTCCCAACCTCAGCCTACATGATGCAGGGGCTGGGTCCCTTTGCTTTGGGCTTACTCCCAGCTGGCAGAGCCTCTGTCTTCCAAACTCATCCTGTCACAGCTCTCCCCCACCCCACCATGGGACTGTGATCCCGGTGGGATTTGGGATGGTTGCCAAGGGCAACTGCATTCCTTGTCTGCAGAGCAGAAATGCTCCAGGGGCAGCTGCAGGTCATGGGCAGTGTGTGATCGTGCGCTTTGTCTCTTACAGGGTGCTTCCCAGGCCTGCCGCACATCTCGGAGATGAGCTGCGTTCCTTCTTCTCAGTGAACATGGTGAAGCAAGAGGCAGGATAGTACCAAGCTCACAGGCATCACACCTGTTTGTAACCTCTCCAGAGGCTTCAACTAGCCTGAAACCAGTTTTGTAATGCGATTTGAAAGGTACAGGAGCTTTACCAGTGAATTCTTTTTTTCATTGCTGAAGAGGCAGCTGCAGAGACTTTGCTCAGGGGACTCCCACTTCTCATCTCTGTACCTGCAATCTTAATCTTCCCTGTAGGACGATAGGTCTGTCTCCGTATGGAAACTCTGACTACCTAGCCTCTCTGAACAATGGTACTCCTTGGACAAGAGAGAACTTCTTGTTATTCACTTGCGTTCACACGAGATCCCAGCAGTGTCCCTGTGACTACATCCACCAGCCCATGACAACTGTCTACCACAACTGAAAGCTTTCAGTTCATATGGAGAGTTTGCATTGTCCTAATACACCCTTGTTGGCTGGGGTAGTGGTCACCTCAGTACCTGTATTTCCAGCACCCGTTGTCTCTAGGCAAGAGGAGACTGTTCCCCATTAGTTACCTTACACGCTGAGAGGGAAGGAGAGCAGAAAATGTTGTTTAGGAGTTGGTTCCCTATCACTGTCAGTCTCTGCAACAACCTTTGTGTGATCTACTCATCACCAGTTGAGATCCTGCACCAAGAAGTCATCCACTGAGCCAAACCAACACAGCAGCGACACCTCCTGCTGCCTGGGACCAGGGTGCCATTTACCCGAAGCTTTATGTGTGTCACACTCTGCAGACAACAACTCTGTGGCTTGTGCAAGGCAGTTGAGCCCTAAGAGAAAAAGAAACAAGTGCTTTTCCTCATAGACAAGCAGAATGTCCTTGTTCCTTCCCAAAACAGGGTGGAGACAGCTGGATTGGACCCTAAGCTGATCTGCAGCAGCCTTGGCCTATGCCTCATCCCCCCTCTGCCATGCCTGGGACCCAGGTGTGGTCAGAGACTGCTTCAAACACAGAGCTGTGTGTCCCCATCAGTGCCTGCAGGCCACTGAGTGCAGCTGTTGTCACTGTCAGGCAGACATGGTCCCCACAGCTCCAGGAGGTGCTCAGGTGCTGAAGCAGCATCTGTCCTGAGCAAAGGTGCTTGCACTTGGCTCTCACAAACAGGGCTGGGACAGTCCTTCCTTTCCATCCCATCCCCCAGCTGCTGGGCTGGCTCCGACACGAACACCACTGCCCCCCGCAGTGTTTCCTGCTGCCTGTCCCTCTCTGCAGCAAAGATGATGCTCCAGACAGAAAAGGTCCCTGATCTGTTTCAGAGGTGCTGTGGGAAGAGCTGCACCCCAATAGCTTCCAAGTCTGATCTGCACCCCACACTTGTTCCCATATCCCAGCTCCAGAGGAGCAGGTACCACAGCCATCTGATTGCCTGTACTGCACCTTCCTGTGCCACAGCTCCTCCCTGGCCTGCGAAATACGCACCTCAATTCTGAGAAGAAAATGAATCAAAAAAAAAAGAAAAATAGAGCTGGTTGCAAAATATCTGTGAAAACATTTATATAAAAGGGATGTGTTTCAGTGACATGATTATTTTTTTTATAAAGATTGTTTGGAGGAAGGGAAAAATTATTTTTGAAAGAAAAGTGTTTCTTTTTGAAATTTTAAAGATGTTTTCCCAAGTGTATATTTTTAACCCTTCGTTTTATTCTTTTACATGTCATGACATATGTGTCAACTTGCATAACAAGACAAAAAGATAATGCTTTTAAATTAGTACTGAGTGGAAGCTCTAGTAATCTTTAAATTATATTAAAATAAATTGTATCAGCTGCTCTCTCTTACCATTGGCATAGCAGTGCTAGTAGAATGAGACAACGGGAAATAATTTTAAACTCCAACTCCAAACTAAAACTGAAAGGAAAGTGAAATTCCGAAGCGAAATTCAGACTTCTGAACCGCCTCCCCCGCGCCGTGTTTATCAGGAAGGATTGGAAAGCCTTGTGGATCGTGCAGTCTGAAGCTACGGTCGATGTGCCAGTGCTGGGCAGTGGCTGGGTCTGGCCTGAGCCCCGTGCTGCGCTTGGCACTCGCTGTGTGCCAGGCTCGCCGCCACCACCCGCAGCCAGAGGCGCTGCCTGAGCCGCAGCACTCCCGTGCCTCGGCGTGCCCCGCTCCTGCCCGCAGCAGATCCGGCCCCAAAGCCTGCCCAGCAGTGCCCAGCTCAGCACTGCTCCGTGGGGCTGCTCGCCCTGCCCACCACAGGGTGCTGCCTCTGACTCTGCCCCTTCTTTTCGTGTGCCCCTCCAAACTACATCTGCTGCCTCAGCGGCCCAAATGCCTCACACAGTACCTGCTTGCTTAACCTGGGAGCAGCTGGGAGGCATCTTGGCATGTACCTGCCTCTTCAGACGTTACAGGGATTCCCTCTGCACATTCCCAGACCTGCTGCTAAGCAGCTCTCCAGCTGTGTAACCTGTACCAGTCGCAGTCGCTGTGGGAGGATCACTGCTGGGCATTGCTGTTCTGCCTCCAGAATCCCGGTGTGCTGTGGGGCTCCCCTGCCCTAGGTCACTGCTGCCAGGACCTGCAGCTTGTACAAAGGGCTGGACAGCACGTACATCCTGAGGAGCACAAGGATCGCTTGGGGCAGTGACTGAACGGCTGTCCCCGCAGTCCCAGCCCCACCCTGCTGCAGGACATGGGCCCACCCACCACACGGCGTCCCGACACGTCCACCAGCTTTCTCCTTCTCACCTTGCTGGCATGGTTGTGGCTTAGCGTGGTGCTCCCAAAGAGCCTTCTAAGGGAAGTGGTTTCGGTCCTGGCGAGGAAATCTCTGCATTCCTGGGATTCAACATGTGGGGTGAGCGGAGGCTTCCCTGTGCCTGCCCACAAAACACTGGCTTACCCATCAGCTTTTCAACCCCACTGCTCACCCCAAGAACACAGCCCCACGTCTGAAGTGCAAGGGGAGAACCACCAGCAGCAATAGTTGTTGGGTTTTCTCCTTCTGTCAGTCAGGACCAGGCTTTGCCTGAGCAACCAGAGGGCTTTACCCTGCTGCTCAGCTGGCTTAGCTCCAGCTATTGCCCCAGCAACACAGCGCTGCTCGCACTGTCTGCTGTCTTCAGGTGCTTCTCACAGATGATGTCTCTCCTTTCTCCAGCTGCCTCAGTTATTTGTTCAATATTTTACAGCAGAACTCCTGCTCTAGACTCAGTTTCACTGCTTGTAAATACTGGACACAGATGTCACTTGGTAACTGCACACTGGTTGTTTTTACCATAGCTGAGATTAAATCTGAGAAAGAAAACCCTACCTAGAATGGAAAGGGGCCATGCCCTCTAGTCAATGAGTGCAATAGGAGCTGATTGTATTATTAACCTTATAGCAATGACTTCAGGAAACACAATGTGTTTACTCAAATTGCACACTTTTTTTGAACAGCTGTAAAATAGAGTATATGTGTAAATATTGCCATCACTGAAGAAGTATTTGTAATTTTAGCATATAAATATAACAGGCTTTTCAGTAGGCTTGATGATGCACAAGGCCATGCATCGAGCCCTCGGGTAATTCCAAAGTTGTAAATGTATTTGCTGTACAGAGGAAGTGTGTCAGTGCTTGCTGCTCCCAAGGAACCTCAGCTGCTGGTCCCGTTTGGAGAGCCAGTGCTTTCCCCAGATGGGCTGGCTCCAGTCTGAGGGGCCAGCAGCTCGCTGCTTCATGGAATGGCTTCCTTCATGTCTGGAAACACCTGTGCAGCCTGCAGAGCTGCCTCTGCAGCTCCTCGGAGGGTGTGGGGGTGACAGCTTGGCCACGCACCCGCTGGTGCTCTGCAGTGCAGCACCCTGGCCCTCCTGTGGACAGGACCTCCAGCAAGGGAGAAGGGCAGGAGGCACGGGGCAGAGCGATGCACCTTGGTGCTTCAAGACACACTTGACACAAGCAATTTCCTAGCTACAGATTGAAGCAATAGTCACATTGGTGTCATCTCTGACATAGTAGACCTCACCTCTGCCACCCTTGCACACTGTTGAAGCAATCAGGGCACTGCTCCAGGCCAGCCTCCTGCAGGCTGTGCTGTGTGCAACAGAACACAAAGCCATTGTTCGCAGATGCCTCCGATGACCAGACCCCAAGGCCCAAAGGATCCTCCTCCTGGGCTGCCCCACGTGCAGTGCCGGCTCCTGCTTTGGGGAAGCAGCACTCCAGGCTGCATGGAATGTATTTTTAAGAGAATAAATCTATTTTTTTGTATTTGTGAACATATATTTGGGTGGGGCAGCTTAGTTAGAAGACAAATAATGCAAGAAATCTTTTCCTAATCACAGGTTCATCCAAGCAGATTTTCCAGGGTTGCAGTATTGCCTTTTTCCCCTAAAATAAACTTGGTGTCCAACAGAGCTATCAGCAGTGTTCCACCCTCTTAGCACTTGCCCTGTCTCAGCATGCTGAGTAGAGGAAAGCCAGGGCTTTCCTCCCCAGGCTGCCCATGCATTGGATACAGATGGTGCTCTCCTCCTTCCAGTGACACAGTGCTCTTAGTCTGCATGCCAAATGTAAACACACTCTTATCTGCATGTCTCTCCTGACTCAAACACTGTCAGTGCTACAGTATATAACCAATAAACACTCCTCTTTTTACATGGGTGTGATGTGGTGTTTACAGCTGAGCCCTGTTTACAGCAGTTTTCAGCAGTGGCCATTGCTCGGGAGTGCTGCTGCCCCTGGGAGAGGCACGGAGGCAGCAGAGTGTGTCTCTGTGTGTGTGTGTGCACTGCAGCGGGGGTTCAGTGCTGGAGGTGAGCTCCTTGCCCTTCATTTTGTGCCTGTGATGAGACAGATCTCACACACCGGTTCCAGGCTGTGTTTTAGGCAGGGATGGTGCACACACAGCACCTCAAGTTGTACACAGCCACTCCACCGAGGCTAGCTGAGCTGGACATGGCCGTGCTGAGAGCGGGGGAAGAAGGGCATTACTGGAGAGTGAAACGAATCACTCTGCCAGTACTGACTGTAATGGAACCAGGATACATTGGTCACCTCCTGGACAATGCTGGAGGATGCAGAGGCAGTACAAGTGACCAAGTCTCCTTCATGATTTCCAGCTGTTTGCAATGTGCAGGGAGTTAGCACAGATGCAAGTACAATTAGCAGCTGTCACATACAGGATGAGCCCATGTGACTGTAACTTGAAATACATTGATTTGCAAGGAGTGCACCACATGTTACAGAAAAAATTCTTTTCCTTGTATCTGGTTTATTCTGGTTGCAAAACTGGACATGTTTTCAGAAGCTTTCTAAAATGGGTTATTATTATGGATGGACAGTTCAGGAGGCATCCGTAGCTGTCACTTCAGCTGCTGCTCCCTGGGTAGAGCCCATTAATGCAAGGTGAAGTCCTACAGAGATACCGTCTGTTAAATATTTGTCTAAGAAAATGAAATTTGGCTTGGCTGAGCCCTTTCTGTCCCAGTTCACACAGGGAGGTACTGAACATCATTAAGGAGGTGGTTGTTTACCTGTAGCTCCAACACTGCTGTCTGGCCTGCTAAGAGCAGCAGAGACCTGTAACCGTGCCAGTGGTGTTACTCTGCAAAGCTGCCCTGTCTGCTCTGTCTGTTCCCTGCCACCAGCTCTGGCACACAGCAGAGAGGGTTTCTTTGCCTTGTGGTTCAAGACCAGGCTCACCACTGCTACACGGGGAGAGTGCAGGATGTGTATTGGACCAGTGGCCACCCACCATGGCATTGCTGCTTAACAGCCAGAAAACATCACTTTTTCCAAAACCTTTTTTTTTACTTTTTCATCAGTCACAGATGCTTGCTTCAGTGGGTTTAGGTTGTTGCCTACAGGTGTACTCTCATTACTCCAGCAGCAAAGCTCTTTGCTTCAGTCGCACCTGTGAGAAGGTTGCTGCTGTAAATCATCTTTATTGGTGAGATGTTGAGCCAGACCCTGTGTGCTGCCCATGCCCAGCTCGTCAGTGCCTCCTGCCCTGGGCTCCTCATCAGCCACTCACAGAAGGTCAAGCAGTGTTGCTCATTCACCTCCAGAATCACCTGCAGAGCTGCAGAGGCAGCTGACAGCTCCCCTTCCCTCTGATTCCTGACCTTGTCAACAGCTGCTCAACACCATTACCACCACCCCAATCCCAACAACAAGCCTCACGTTCAGAGCCCTGTAGAGAGGTAGGGAATGCCCAGCAGCTCTGGAGCCAGTCCTGCTGACCTCTGGATGCTTTTAGTGTGCAGCATTGCTTCTCACTGGCACAGGGCACACTGCCTGCCTGTATCCAGTCCCTCGTGTTCCCAGCAGCCTTCCTTCTGTCAGCTTCCTGGTGTTCTTACCCTTGTTATCGTCAGTAACGTGCTTTTCAATCCAAGGGTCTGAAAGCCAGACTCACTTCCCTGCTTTCAGCAGGTGCATAGATTAACACATGCAATTGTTTTCAAGTTCTTCTAGCAGAGGCTTACAAAATTGAGACAAGTAATAAATCCGAATGATTCCCAGTCCAAATATTGATTCCAACTAGCACCCTACTTGTTCTGAAGCTTCCTGCCACCCCCTCTGCTGGTTTCTTGGAATGCATTCCCACCACTTGTGGGACATGGACCCTTTCTCAAAGATGGGCCATAGAGAAGGCACAGACATTACAGGCTAATCCCAAAATAGGTGGATATAATCAAGAATACAGGTGTCTGTCAGGGCAGGCCTATGCTATGTGAGGGGTTCTAGGAGCAGTGGATGCTTGCCACGAGCCTGGTGTCGCAAATACCAGGTGAACAAAGAGTGCCACCAGTTCTGCTGCAGGTTAAGGCAGAAGGTCACAGCTAGAAGGTGTTACTGCACCAGGAGTCAGCTCTGTGCTGATTTTCTTTTCGGGCAGAAAGATAGAACCATAACAAAGGCATTTTACCTATGTCCCTACATCTGATGGCAGCTCCAAAGCAGGGATTTCCAGGCTGGGGATGGCCTATCATTCCTCTCATCCCAACTAGCATTGCCTGTTCTCCTGGTCCCTGTTAAGTTTGAAGGACGAGCACTGGCATTCCAGTTACATGCCCTGGGGTGATCGTTTTTGTTTCCATCTCTTGGGATGTTTAACACACCATGAGGCATTCAGTGGTTTCATGTACTGCAACAAGTGGTCAGCAGTATACCACCAGGCACTACACACAGAGTTCACCTCAGGACACTGGAACTTTCTCTGACCAACCATCACAAATCTCTCTTGTTCCTGGAAGGCACAAGGATGAGTGGAGTTGCTACATACCACCCCTTTTCATCAAGGGCTCAAGTAGCAACAATATTTGCAAAGTTAGAGACCTGGGGAATGTAGCACTGATTCAAATGGAGGTTTGGGATGAAGGGTCTCCATGGCACTAAATCAAATTACTTCCAATGGGCTTAGTCCTTGACACCTCCAATCTCTCATTCACAGCCTAATATCCCTGCCACACCAGAGCCTCCCCTTTCTCACAGCTTGTGTAAAAGGACTGGCTATGGAGACACCCCCTCACAGACCTCAATACCTAAGGAGAAAACAACCAGAAGACAACAGACGTGGTCAGGAGGATGAATGATCTCCAGCTGCAAAGAAGGATACACAAGAAAACAGTAGAAGGAACAATGACAGAGGATGGAGAGTCTGGCCAAAGGCAACAAAGCCAGAAACAAGCCAGGTCTGCAGTCGTGCTCGAGTGTGTGTATGTTCTTCAGGAAGAAGCAAGGGTAATGTAATTGGAGAGGGACAGGCATGCAACACGAGGAGGCACCAGTCCTCTGGTGAAGGTGCAAACAGAAGGGGCAAAGACAGAAGGAAGTTGGGACAGACTGCATATGTGCAGACATGGCGTCAGACAGTGAGAACAGAAACACTGAAAAGCAAGAAAGTCCATGTGAACAGAGACCATGGATAGGTGAGACAGACAGAAACTGCAGAAACAGGCTGAGAAAAGTTCAAGAAATAAGTCTAATGCTAATATGGAAAGGAGGAGAGGGAGAAAATAACTAAATGCTTCTATAAAACTGCTCTGTGCAGTGAAAGGAAGGCTGTATGTGCTGAATTGTAAGGTGGCTACGTGGAAAAGCAGCCAAACCAAAGGTATTTTCAGAAGCATAATGGCAGCTGCAACATCATTTCATCAGCCTGGCAGAAACAAAGCCAAGAGGTAAAGAGTGCACCCCTACACTGAGCAAGAAATAGGTCCTTCAGCTAACTTACCGTCTAGGCAACCCTGTCTCTATATAAACAAGTACTAATGTTTTTTCTTTTGTTGAAAGTATTTAATAAAACAGTATGCTCAGCATACTCAGTGACACCAGGTTACTCCCTACAGCAGGATGCAGATGGTGTAGCAGCCAATGGACCACTGGGGAGAGGTGTGATTTGCTGTTACTGGTAGGTAAAGAGTTGCCCCAAATTCTTGAATGCCAGACAGGAGTAGAATTGGTCAAAAATATTACTCTTCAAAACAAAACCATTAAAAAAAAAAACCCACGAAGAAGTTTACATACATTCTACACTAAGCTACTATTTGTAGCAACCAGCTTCTAGAGGCCCTTGTGCAATTACCAAATTGTAAATACACACACAGGTAGAAAAATACCCCAAACACCCTAAAAAACCCTCCAGCTATTTTGACTTTCAAGAAGTATCTGCAGAGTCAAAGTCCCTGATCAGCTTTGCAGTAAAGGATTCTGTTTACACTGACCCTTCAAATAGCTCTAAGATTTTTGTAAAAGGCTGCCAAGCCAAAGGTTTGGCAAGCTTCTGTAAGGCCATTCTCAGACAAGGGTTGTACAGTAACTCAGGGTCCTCTCAGCAGACACTGCTACAAACTACTCGAGTATCTCCATCCCGGGGTCCACAACAGCAGCACTGGGGGCTTCACGCTCCTCTTCTGATGCCTCCTGCTTCTCTCACATGCTGGCAGCCTGCTGGGGGGGCACGCCGGGCGTGGGCTGCCGTGGCAGGGTGTACATGGCCCCCAGGAACTGGTCAGCGATGCGCCCGGCTTCCCTGAGGCCGCTCAGCAGCGCGCCGTGCACGGTGGCGGGGTAGTTGCGGATGGTGTGTTCACCCGCAAAGAACAGGCGAGGAATGGGCTGGGGGGAAAGAACACCGTCAGGGTTTGCTCATGTTTCTTCAGATTCTGCAGCAAATGATGCTTTAAGAATGTTGAAAGTCCTCTAAGCACACCACAATCTCCATTAACATGAAGGTGGTGCATGTAAGATAGTCCATATTGGACTTATTTTAACCTGTGTACAAATTACCAAGAAAATAAAGCTCTATTTGATAGTAATGTCTGCAGAGCCAGAGAAGCAGAGGAGAGTCACGTCCCAGCTGTATGGAAACAGCATTTACAAGCTGTAACTGTGACTCTACAGACAAACTGTCAAATGTGTTTAGGAAGAATAATTTCTGATCCTGGAACATGAACTCTAGCACAGCAAACAAACAAAAACTTCAACAATTCACTTAAATCAGCAGTCTGTCTTTAAACTGAGACCTAAAACAATTACCCACAGAATCATAAAAAGTGGGAAAAAAACACATGTTCATGTATTACATTCTGCAGGGAATCATTTTATTCATAGCTGTATTAATGACTTGTATTATTAGAATGAGAACTCAAATAAAGCCAAAGCCACACAGCCTTTCCTGGCAGTGCTTTCAAGAGTGGCTGTTGCTCTCCAACTTAATTCCCTCAACATGATCTGGAGATGACTCCTGCTTTCATTGTGTTGGCCCCCCATTTGGAAGAGACCTCTTGATTCCTGTTCTTCTCACTCTGGCCTTTACCCTCTTTCAAATCACTACAACTCATTTAAATATGGCAATGGACAACAAAAATACTGAGTATGAAACACAGGTATAATATTTAATACTCTGTTCAGACATAACCAAACTGGCTTTCTGAATAAAAAATGCTCTTTTTTTAGCAAATAAATGACACCAAACCTCTGATGACAGAATTCATGGACGAAAAAATTAGTAATTTTACAGGTTTTAATCATTCATTGTAAGATGCCAGTTATCTAAACTTCTGTTTAGATATGTATTCAAATGACTCAGAAAAACGATTCTGTTTTGAGGTTTTTCGAAAAATAACTGGGGCATTTCTCACCTGTGGAGCACCTGGAATGGCTGGCCCTGGAGTAATTGGCTGAGCCATCAAATCATAGTCGTTTCCAGAGGATCCAGCTGCTACGTAGGAGTACGATCCCCGGGCCCACGGGTCAGCACGCCAGCGGGACACCACAGTCTCTTTAGGCTGAGACAAGACAGGAGCTTCAGTTGTTGAGACAGTGCAAATTCTACTGTTTGTGACAAATACAAACAATGCAAATTGCAATGATATAAGGAACAAAGTCCTTAGGCTGACATGAATGGTGGAACTACACAGTTATATTCTATGATAACACATACTGAGGTAAATCTTTGATGGCAATTCCTTAAGTCTTTCCAATGTATTACTAGACCCTACTGCGTGTAGATCCTCAGTTGGAACTTGGACCTTTTACAGCTGCACATGCCTGCTGTGTGTGTACTGCTTCCTCTGTTTCCTCTCCCATTATCACCATGATGACAACTCTTCCTACTCCTCCAGCCCGAGCTGCTGCCTGTACTGACCTGGGGCACGGCGCTGCTGCCAAATATGCCTTTGAGAATGGCGAGGCACCGACCAACTATGACATCATCACTGATATTCTCCATGATCCCTGCTGCTTCTCCTGCTACCAAGGCCAACAGAATTGGTGCTGTGGGGAGGTAGGAGAGAGAAAAAACAACTGAATTAGTGAAATCGAACATTTTGATCAGACATGCTGGACTTGGACAGACACAGATCTGCAGTTAAGCCATGAGGTTAGAGACTAAACAAATCCAACAAAACTAGTCCTAAATTTTCCACCATCATGTCCATATAACAAAAATAAAATGAATTTATATATGCCATGGTACTATTTAGAATTATAAAGAAAACTGATGTATTAGTAAGTGAATAAAAACATCAGGAACTACAGCATGCACAAGGGACGAGAAGATTTCTTCAGTGAAGGCATTGCTTATTTGACATAGGAGCATCCACTGGGATTTAAGAGCCAACCATGCTACATTTCAGGGAATTCAGTACCTTCCAAACCATCTAATTTAGGTATGATTAACATCAGCAGAGCAGTTAAGTTACCAGTGTAAGTACTTCCTTCATACAAATACCTAGACTTCTCCATTACCAATGCACATTCACATTAAATAGTCTCAATGGAGTGAAAATGATGAACAGTAGAACAACTTCCAGAAAAGCAGCAGTTCTGAGAAGAATTCAGAAGTAAAATGGACAGATATGAAATAAGGCAGCTGTCATGAGACGCCATTGCTAAGAGCATTAATCTAATTTATGACACACACAAAATAGGTGTTGTTTTCCCTCTGGCCAGCTGTGATTAAGAGTAAGTTCTCATTTCTGGTAGTCACAAAGTCAAGGAAAATCTAAGTAAGTATTGCAGAACTACCAAAATAACCCAAGGGCAAGAAACAGGCATTTACAAGTGACTCAGACCTCAGCACAGTTACTTAATGAAAACTCTCACAGTTGATCTTTCTCCTGCTGGAGAAATTTATGAACTCTTAAATTTATCAAAGAAAATACTACATGGCAAGCATGTTGAAATAGAAAATAAAAAGTCCCTGCTAAAAATATGGCTTAGACTTTTGCACACATTTCCAAAGTGATTAGTGAATTTGTTCAATCCTGGTACACATGGAGATCATGTGCACATGGATGGTGTACATTCCTATCAAGTCCTTAAAGACAATAGGGTGAAGTTCAACTTCAAATATTCAGGCTGGAAGACCCAGTAAAATAGTCTGGTTAAAAACAATAGCCTTTGAAATTCTGAAGAAGCTAGATTAGTAAGAGTTGTTACTACACACATAATTACACTACTCAAGACACAATTAAGTCACAAATATGCAGGATTAAAAGCATTTTATTAGAGAAAAAAGATACAGGATGGCTCCTGTAGTTTAACTCCATTTTCTAAAAGATTAAGGCCAGTCTTTCAAAGAATTGAAAGAAAGAACAAAAAACTGATTTAGTATCATCCATAGACATTGGGAATTTTTTTTTTTCATTTCAGCATCAATTTTTTCCTCATTTGCTATCCATGACACAATAAGATCCCTGAACTTCCCAGCAATTATTCAGTAAACATATTTTTTCTTGATGGAACAACTGCACAATCAAAATGCAGCTTCCAGTGAATTTCTTAGTGAAAACGTGTATTCAGACAAGCCCAAAGATGTTTTTATGGAAATCCAGCCTTCTTTGTAAGCATTTATCTAGGCCTGAAAATGTTGTTATTGGGTCACCTGGATTAGTTCACAACTGTAACAAAAAGGCAGGAGCCTGTAGCAGAAAAGTGACTAATTTGCTATGCAAATACTCAAGTGCTGCTCAGAAAAGCTTCTTGTATGACAAGCATGTGCCACTGCTCCCCAAGAAATTCCCTCCTTGAGGCAGTGATGTTTACTAAGCCTTGATACCAAAGAGCAAGCAGAGAACATGGTTTAGCCAGAGATGGGTAACCACAGAGATCTGATGAGAATGAGATCCTTTCTCTATTTCATCTCTAGGAAAAACAGAGCCATCAGGCAAGAAAACAGAGACTGGAATGACACTGAACTTCCAGAAAACACTGAGCATTTCTGCCAGGCATTCCTCTGCCCTGTGGATGGAGTTTCTCCATCTTCACGCCTACAATGACAATCCAACAGTGTGGTGGAGCAAGAGGCACCAGCAGCACCAGGTCAGCTGCTCCAGCCCAGGCCCAGTGCTCCTGAGCCAACAAGTCTTAGGAGCAATCATTACCCTTGGGCTGGACTGAAACCACTGGGAGGACTCCTGTCTGAGCTACAGCAGGTCATCCAGTATGGACACATGCAGTCTCTTCACCTGATCCATTTCTCCACGTATCTTTAAACACTTCTCAGAGGCCAACTGGTCTCTGCCAACCCAACAACTTTTACAGAACTGCCACAGAGTTCATGCAGTGTGTGCTGTGATACTGGTTCTTTTGTTTCTGTATTAATAACTTCTTCAACCTATTCAGTTTACAGAGTCTCTCCCAAAATACTGTGGCTACAGAAATACAGACTATGACAGCAATAAACAGCAGCTACACAAGTTCAGTCAGGTCTACACCCAGCTATCCATGAGAAATGGTAATTGTTGTTTTCGATTTCAGCCATCTGACTTGTGCTTCAACATGAGGTTTTACTGCATTTCTGTTTCATTTCTACCTGCTCTGCCTGTTTTCATGAGAAGGAAGGCTTAGAATTTACCATGTGAAGCTAATTTGTACATGACATGATCTTTCCATCTAAACCAAAACCACAACACTACTTGTTAACAACTTAATAGGACATCATAAAGCCACAAAAGCCACATGAACAGCCTTGCTATCCAAGGCTCATAGATTTCTCCAGTAAAATCTTACCAAACATTGTAATAATTCAAAAGCCTAGAAGCAATTCTGTGATTCTGTGATTATGAAGGGAGCTCATCAACAAGTTACAAAATCATCCCAGATTAGACAGACAGTCCCATGCAAGAGGTCTGGCTTCAACCTGTCAGTTCATCTTGAAAAACAACCAGGAAGCTGAGGTTTTGAAAACTAAGACTAAATTGGATGCCAGACCCACTGGCACAAGAAGCTTAGTGAGAGGGGAAGAGCTCAAACAATGTTCCAAGTGGCCAGAGAGAAACTCAATTTCAAGCACAGTTAGGAAATAAGAAATGGCTTTTAATTCAGAAATGCTGCAAGGACAAATCTCCCTTTTCTTGGAGAATTCAATGCGTCCTCCTGACAAAGCACACAGCAGATAATTAGGACAACACTGAAAGTTAAGTACTTTCAGAATATCAGTGCAACTAAATAGATGTTTAATGGAAGCAACCAAGATAACACTGCACAGGTCACAGGACAACTCCACCACGGTGCAAGAAAATAAAGTAGCTACAAAAGTGCAAGTGTTACAGTAGGTAAGTAGTAATGCAATTCAACAGGCACAGCCTGGAACCCAGCATCAGTGAACTCACTCTTACCTGTGTGCTGCCCTAACCTACTACAGAACTGTCTCCAGTCAGTGCTGTTCTCTGTTTCCATTTGTCTTCCTAAAAATACTGTCTTCTTATCATACCCATATGTGAACACTAACAGCATTTTAAAATGTTTTTTTTCCTGGATCTGAAACTATACAAATAAGACACTGGCAATAGCAGACATGCACCACAGTTACCTTTGTACAGGTTCCAAAAGAGGAAAAGTTCTCCTCTGCTTGCAGTAGTGCTCCCAACATGGCCAAACAAATTGACACTTGGATCCCAGAAGACACGATCAAAACACAACACAACCTAGAAAGAAAGAGTATCAGCATTCAGGAAGAGCACAGGGAAATTAAAATTTTAAAAGTTACACTCATTGATGTATCACTGGACAGGGAAATCTGAATGAAAGGGAAATCTGGTGAATATATAGTGCACATACATAATACATAGAGGTGTATGCCTACAACTGCCTTCCCACAGGTTAGTGTGCTCTCAGAGTTTACCAATTTCCATGAGACCTACTTCTGCAATTTAATTCTTTTAAACCTGTGTGGGAAATCGACAAGAGGCTCTTACAGTTCCTCAGACAATTTCCATCATCAAACCCTAGCAAAACAGCTGTGGAAAGGACATGCCTCCTCTCCCCCCCAGACATATTCCACCCACATTTCAGATTCCATCTATGACAGCCTCCAGCCTGCTGCAGTTTCCCCAGTGACCATGTACCTTGTTCAGGTTGCCAAATCCCATACGCTGCACTGCAGAAGTTTTCCACTCAGGAAGAGGTGGCACAAACTGAACTGCTGGAGGCTGCTGTTTCAGCACTCCCAAGGGCAGAGTGCACAGCACAGCATCACACTTATAAATGAAGGTCTGGCTGGTAGATCGGGTATTTACAGCTATCACTTCACAGCCTGGGAAGGGGAGAGAAAAACAGTTTAACAGACCAGGAGGCAAGAGCATTGGATTAAAAATTAAAGAAATTACCATAACCACCTCAGAACATATTTTGTTCATGGAGACAGCTTTACACTAACAGTACTTAACTTGCAGGCAAGTTGTTACTGGCCATTTAGCTCTATTCCAGAAAACACCATTAAAGTAACATCTGAAAATGGCCTTACTGGGATAAGCCTAAAGGTTCATCCAGGTCAGTAAATATTATTTAAATATATCCATAAATAACCAACAACTAGAGAGTGAGCCTCTCATTACACTGCTCTCCCAGCTGACAGTTTCCCAAGCTGAATGTTTTAAAGAAGAGCAAAAAGATATATTCATTCCATTACATTCATTTATACTCCTAATACCAGGTCCTGTGGCACCAAGCCTTAAGCAGGTCCCAGACCTCTTACTCCAAATGCTTCAATCAATGAAGTAAATAAATGTGATCAGTAAATACAACTGAAAAAGACTGTGTCAAATGAGTCACAGAAATTATCAAAAAAACATTCAAGATTAATAAATCTCTAACAACTACTTACATGATCCCAGTAAGAAATGTGGCTGTTTATCTAACCCCAAACACGTCATGGGAGGGGTTTTACAATATCAGTCCTCACACCTACTTCCAGAAGCACTGAAATCTACTTTCTATGCTCGTACTCCCTCAAAGCAGTTTCCTGGAGGGTTCATGTACCTGATGCTGTGTAGCGAACCTGTCGAACTGCCGTGTTTAATTTAATATCCAACCCTTCTGCCAAGGCTACTGGCACACAGGAATATCCATTCCTCACAGTCAAGTGACTGCCTGTGAATTCAAAGTCATCATCCTAAAATGAAGAGGCACAAAAAGCATGCATTCATAATGAAGTTCTCTAAGTCAACAGAAAATAATCAACAATTCTACGCAATGGCAAGAAGTATTTTAAAAGCTCTTTTTTAGACAGTCAAATAAATGCAAAATTCCTTCTGATTATCAGTCAAGTAATAAGTATGGAAACTTTCAGCAGACAGTGCTGTTAAGAGATTGTTTTGGCACTAACAAAAAGCTGTGTGGAATCTCATCACCAAATAATAATCACCTAAGAATTCAGTACCTGCACAAAAGCAGACACACGTAACACTGAGAAACTCTTAACATGGACAAACTTTCATGAGAATGAAATAAACATGGTTCAAGTTTTTAGTGAATTGCTGAGTACTGACTACCTACCTGGTCCCAGTGCTTCAGTGAAAGCGTAGAAAGGGGTGTAGCATTAGCAAATTCTAGGTTTGCAAAATGCCAGTCGAGTATTTGCCTGTCTCTTGATGACAAATAAACATCACTACAAAAAACAAACATAACACAAAGACATTTGGTTTGTTAGAGCAATATATTGTAAATGCGTTGCTTCTGAAAATTTCTTCACAAGTCATTTTGTAGTCTCTCCTCAGTGCAGAAATAAAAACATCCAAAACAACATAAACTGATTCTGTTCCAAACATCTGGACCTCTCTCATGAAAACTGAGTATCAAAACCCAGCAAAATCAGATTTTCAAACCAAAGTTCATGTAAAATAATCAAAGGGAAGCTAAAAACTTCAGAAATACAAGAGGTTACATAAATGATGGTTTAAGTAGCATGCATAAGGACAACAACAAAAATCCTAGTAAAACTGCACAGAATAATAATATTCTGCCAATAAAAGAAGAATTGTATGCTATCACTACTGACAGGTATTTAAGACCTCAAACGCCTTTTGAGATCAGGCACTGATTACTGCCAGCATTTCTACACAATCACCCCAGCTCAGAACCACCTT
This sequence comes from Machaerirhynchus nigripectus, assembly GCA_013397975.1. Lineage (NCBI taxonomy): Eukaryota > Metazoa > Chordata > Aves > Passeriformes > Dicruridae > Machaerirhynchus > Machaerirhynchus nigripectus. The sequence continues at coordinate 8,511 of VZRQ01006510.1, read as the reverse complement.
TTCTGTTTTAGTCATCTCTAAAAATGAGGAAGGTGAGTTCTAAAGCTGAGGGAGCTCAAACTCTGTGCTTGTACCTTCCTAACCCCTTGAGTTCCCTTAATAAAAGCATACCATAGCATTTTTGAAACTCAGGGGAAAAGTAGTAAAAGAATTGCTTTCCTAAGTATTTATCTTTTTAGTTTGTGTCTTTACCTTGGTGGATTGGCTTCAAGTTCTTGTAATTTCTCTTCCAGCTTTCCTTGTGTTTCTGCCAATTCATCATACTCCTATTAAGATTAAAAGCTAGCATTAAAGCCAGTTTACATGTAAAGGGACTTGAAGACATCATGTAGCATCAGACTGGGCCTAGTCTCAAGAGAAATCACTAGAAAATTCATGGATTTAGTGGAAGCTAAATCAAGTTTGGTTTTTTTTCAACATTTAATCCAGCATATTTTGCTCTTCTGCTCTTTGTATATACAGAGGTCTGTGTCACACTGCAGAAAAGATTAGTTTCTCAGGAATTTAAACACTTGGAACTGAAGAACCTGAGGGTCCATTACACCCCTGATATTTTAAGGGTTCCTATGGTACTGAGAGCTTCATAGTCCACAAACTATTTATTCTGTTCTTCTCTCTTGAAAGTTTATAGCTAACACTGAACAGAGAGATTTCTGAAGCAGAAAAAATCATACATAAAAAAGCAAAGACATGATCTAATTCAAGCTTCTTCCTGATTTAAAAAAAAAATAAGTAAAACTAGGTATTTATAAAAAAAGCCAGCAGTCATCTTCCTTCAAGGCACAATAATTTGGAGTGTCCAGTAAAAACAACAGGAGCACAAAGCTGTTCACTGGTGACAAAACAGAAGAGCCACTACTTATGTATACACACACACACAGAGCTTCCAAATAAAGGTATATATCCTCTGTTGAGCAAGCAGCTGAAAAATAATCCTTGGTTCTACCCGACCTGGGTTAGCACCCAGGTGTGTCACCATCATAGATACAACAGTTTTTACGGTTTCCTTTTTAAGGCACATCTCTACATCAAGATATTCCCAGAGAGGGGGACTAACTCTGCTTGTCAAGACAGAGCTCTGTACATGATAATCTTTGGATACAAGGAAGTCTTTTATTCAAGAAACCACCTTCATTTATCTTAAAGGTATCTCTCTTCAAATGCAGATTTTATTTCCAGACTACTGTGAAATCCAGCTGTATTAAAGACCAAATCTGACATAGAAGTTCATCTTCAAAACATGACATGCTGTCTGACATGAGCCAGCACAGACTTACCTAAAACTGAGCTTTAGTACTCCCTAGCTAAAGGTACTCAATGCAGACCTATCAGTGTTACCACCCAGAGTTAGTGTCAATCCCATTCTCTTGAAAGCACTGGATCACAGAGAGAGATGTGGAAACATTTATATTGGCTAATTTTATCTGGCTGCTGAAGTCCTGAGAAAACAGGCTAACATACTACATAAATGTCATCCTTTACCTTGCAAAGTGCAGTCAGATCTCTGTGCTTGCTTTTCACAAGGAACTCTGCTGTTATATCCCGAGGTGGCTTCACTTCTGATGCTTCCTTATACTGCTGATGAAGTTCTTTAATCTTCTCCTTTAAATTCACCATCTTTTAAGACAGAGCAGGAAAAAGGAGAAAGAAAGGGGGAAAAAACCAAGGAAAGGCAGATTTCAACAAGTTACTGTGTAAACTGGGTATTCACCTCAAACTATGCCATTATACCAAAGAGATTTCCTGGTTTTGGCAGGTATTACTTATATGCAAGTCTGCCTCCAAGAAGCCACAGTATATAAATATAAATATATTATATATATATAAGTAATAATATAATATATATATATAAGTATATAAATACCACCAACCCTCAAACAACAAAAACTCTTGGCTAAAACCTGACATCATTGATTTCTTACTATGTTCCAAATCATTTGAGAGCTGCCCACAAACGTTTTTAATTTGAGAAACTTCCATAGAAAAGTAAAGATGTGATTTACCATGAGCAAAAATAATGGAAGTAGGCCTAACCCACTGTTTCTGTACTACAAATCAGGCGTGTAGTGAAGACAGTAAACATTTTTAAACAGCCCCCAAAAAAGCCTCAGCCAATATCAGCATCTCTAAAGGAAGCAACGAAACATCACTGTTTATCATCATGTCTGTCCTCTTCTTTTCCCATATTAGGTTTTATGGTTTTCTGCCTAATCAATTTTTCTCCTCCTCAAGCAGAAGACACCTTTGCCTTAACAGGGCTTCTAAGCAGGTCTTAAGCAAAGAGATGTTTTAAGAACAGCATTAATAGCAACTTTCTGATATTTTTCTCTGGACATTTTTGTTCATTCTGCTACTGTCTGAGGAACACAACACTCATCATCTTGTTCTAAATGTCACCATCTGACCTTGTTGAGAAGATCTTTCAATTCCTCCTGTGTTTTCACAATTTTTTTCCAGTGCTCAATCTGCTCATCCTTCACATGCTTCTCCTGCAGTCTGGAAAAGGTGAGAAGTGAGAGTCAGCTCAACATAAAACTCTCGTGTTAATGAGAAAACTTATTATCGCAATCTAATTGGCGGAATGCGATAAAATCACATGTCCTGGGATATTTTAGTAAATACTTGTATGGCAATTGGAAATTTAATGCGAGTTTCTGTAAATAAGGGATTTGTGACCAGAAAAAATGTGAGTCTTAAGTTACCTGCTGCTATTAAAGGCCATTACAACTGCTTTCATGCAATATTATAATAAACATTACAATAGCTTTCAAGTAGCCTTAGTGCACTGTATGCACACCAGTCACACTGAGTCACTGTAGCAATGAGTTCCAGGAAACTTTCAAAAGGTTTGCTCCTTTAACCATCTGTGAGATCAAGCAGCTGTATTAAGAGGGTAATGCTTACCTATAGGAGCACCACAATTGTTGCAGGTATCTTTTGGAAATTCATCCACAGAATAGGAAGGTCTACCAAAAAGAGGGAAGTCACTTACTGTATGACAACCTCCAGAGCCTGACCTAGGGAGACAGGCTTATTATTGAGAACATTAAAATCCAGCTGATGACTGAGATAGGACGTGGCTTCCAGCAAACGATTAAATTCTTGCTCCACCATTTCATCTTTCTCTTTGGGAACCTAGGAGACAAAAGAACACACATTGTTCTTAACCTAATCATAAATAATACAGTCGCTGAGGATAGTCCTTGTAAAAAAAATTTTAATACCCTCAGCTCTCTCTCAAATGGTCAGACACCAAGGTCTGTACAACACAATGTCACACTTTGCCAGGATGGGCACAAGAAGAACTGTCAAACCACGATCACAGACTTCTCTTGCAAGAGAAACCCAAACTGCTTTATGGGTTCCTAAGATTTCTGTCCCGAAAAGGAAGGTGTGTTCATCAAAGCTGCAGAAGCTTGCCAAAAGACTCTGATGGTAGGATGGCTCTACACAATCACAAGGCTTTGGAAGGCTTGGCATAGCTCAGTGAAGTAGACAGACAGTAATTTATCTTCTGGAACAGTTACTGAGACTAAAGAACCACCAATCCAGCTTTTCTAGGATGATGGCAGAAACACTGCAGAACACATACAGAATGGTGGTATTTGACTGTACTGATGATACTCAGTTAAATAGTGAGTATCATCTCACTAAATAATTAAACAGTGAGTGCTGCCAGCATAAAAATACCTGTTACATGATGAGAGCTCAAGTGCTGGAAAGAGCAAACCTTACATCTGTTAAACAGCACATGGGTTAAACAAAGGAGAGAGAGAAACACTGATGAGTGTAAGGGAAAAAATCATGAGGAAAAGAAGAAACTATTTGCTTCAGAATGACTGGGAAAGCTCTTGGATGGCTGCTAAACAGGACAAAAATAACTTGAGAGGTATTGTTAACAGTGCTAAGCCTATCCCTATGACTTGATCAGATGGCTCTTTTCCAAGTGTTATTCAGCCCTAACTCAAAGGATACCCTGTATTAAGTGGCAAACTCCATCAGTATCTCATTGCTCTAATTACGACTCCTCTTTTACTTTGCAGCTGGCCACTCATTCTTGTGCCAGTGGTTACCTTCCAACTCTGTAGTCTTCTTCTCTGGCATTTTCCCAGACTGAACACTGAAGTTCACAGTTAACAGCTGTATTTCATCTCTGGGTACACACCATAAGTGTTACAAGCCAACTTGTCTACCAGCCTTTACTAAGATGTTGATTCTCCCACTACTTTTTGCAGTGAAATGTCTTAGAAGCCCTGTACTCTTCTGCAGGCAGCATCTCACTGGAGACTTAAGGCATCATGAAATGAATTTCCCTATTTCTGATGCATCTCTGTCAGAATTTTAAGAATGAAGGTATCTCCCCCACGCCCTGGCAGCCAAAGACTAGTGACTCACCAACTCTGCAATCCATGCAAGGTTCTCCTATTTTTTAAATTATTAGTTCAATTCTCATATCATTCAAAGTTATTAGAGCTCAAAAAGGAATGATCTCTTTTTTGACATGACTATATTCTATATTAAGCCCACCACTTATTTCTCAAGATCATGTGTTTTTAAAACATGATTCAAGTTTTGTGATACTGTAAGCTCAGAGGTTGGAAAATTATATGCAAGAGCACTATAAAAGATACAGATCAGATGATGACTGGAGCACGTATCTAAAGATTATGTTTTTAACTATAGATAAGGGTATTTCAAACTATCCCTACACTTATCTTCAGTCTTGTCCAATCTAAAATTTCAAGACATAAAAATGCTTGCATTTCTTCAATGTATGCTTACATTTCTGCCAATTTGTGAAAAACTGAGTATCTGCCCCAATGCAATCATATAGATCACCCTGAATAATACTGCTCCCCTTCAGGATTAAAGCTGAAACTTCCTCTTCAGCCAGATCTATACTTAAGATTCCTCCATGCCGTTCCTCTCTAGTAGCTGCTGCCAGTCAATATTTGATCACAATTATGTAACTCCATAGCTATGTAACAATATAACTTGCACCCCTTGTGACCAAAAACATGTGGGTTTGATTCTAGGTAGAACGTGTATTTCACAATTAAGAGACAATTTTCCTACGTATACCAGAAAGCTTCAACGAGGCTGCTGAGCACAGCAGAGGCATAAGGGAAGCTTCAAATGACAGTTCCTAATTGCAAACTCTTTTGTCACATACCTGTGATACACCCACTGCTGACTTAACCTTGGCATTCTGGTACCACATCTCAACACCAGGACCTATCTTTAACAGCATGGGTCCACACTACTGTGACCTTTCGTTTTTTTAATTATGAAAACGGAAGACCTGGAAATGAAAAGCCCTGATCTAAATTACTAGATTTCTAGTATACTTTCATACAGTCTATCCATGGATATGTGATTCTCCCTCTGAAGAGAAGACCCTAGTGATGGACAGGGTGATGCTGCATCTTCTGGCTTAAGTAAAAGCCCTGTCTGTGTGGGCCATGACCTGGTATATGCCCCCAGTAGTAGTGTCTGTGAAAAACAGGACTTGCTACTGCTAAGCACTGCCTTAAGGCTGAACTTAGACACTCCACAGTCTACACACGGTAGGCTCCACAGAATAATTAGATTTTTAAGTTCTTCTCTGGGTGAAGGAAGTGTAGGATAGCTCCCCCAATTAAAATGAAATCCCCTGTTTCAAGAAACAAATGGCAATCACTTTTATCATTTAAGCTGTGTCTTCCAAGCTCCAGTGTAACCATCTATGATTGCACCACAGTCCATCTGTGGTAAGTGAAGCAGCACTGCCCAAGCATGCAGAGGTGGTATGAGGAAAATCAGAAGTTGGCCACAGCTGAAACTGAGAAGCTGCATATAAAACGGCAAGAAAGGGCCCTCTCTCCATGTGCAGTGGTAGCTGAAGACCAAGGATAATGCAGCCTGCAGACTGCTGCTGAACCTAGTGGTAATGGATAGAGAAAAGGTTGAAGGACAAAAGTCATCTTTGCCCCAGACTTTATGGGTAATGTTTGCTCTCAGGCCTCCCCAGTCTCTTCTCCTCAGTATATTTTCAACAACTTGGGGGAATGTGCTGACAAAAAATGGATGAAATTCAAAGGCTAAACCTTGAAACTGCAATGGAATAGCCCCATGCATCAGGACAGACTGAGGACTGACTGCTGGGTATCAGAATGTAGAGGATCTAAGGATCCTGGTGGAAAAGAAATTGAAGATGGTATTACAAATGCACGCTTCCCTGCAATGTGAAGTCAGAATGAAGAAAAGGAAGAGAAATAACATTTTTATATTCACATTGCATAACTCTTCAAAGCCGGTATCGATGTCTCACGCAGAAGCTTCGGCAGATGTACAGGCAGCAGAACTCCCCAAAGACTCTTCAGAACTTCTAAATTTTTGAAGGAAACCAACTCAACAGAAAATAAAGGATCTGAAACTTACAATCATTAACTGTCCGTCCTAGATGCAGGGAATTTGATTCCATCTTCGCTTCTTCATTGAGAAGGCTTTCTGTATTAGGTAACACCACAGCAAACACTACAGTAATAACCACAGCAGTAGTAATTGAATGTACTGAACTTCTCATTTTGGGTTCATCACACCCATGTGAGTAGCGAGAAGAGATTTATCCTTTCACTGCAAAGCTCAGCAATGAGGATGGACACTCAGTGCAGAATTTGTACTTTGCCCTTTAGTAAAATGCAGAGTGGAGCAAAAGACAGACTGGAAGGAAAAGTTAACTAAGGAAAAGACACTTGTGTAGATGTGGAAAGCTGTCAAGACAGCAGCCAAGGTATGAAGGACATCCAATTATCCCTTGTTCCTAGACTTCTACATGCATTCCCTGCTTCAGGTGTCTGAATTACAGCCTCACATACATTCTTTTCCATGGAGATCTTTGATACTTCCTAGCATGGCTGGGAAATTTGTTAATTTAAAAGCTACAACTTGCCTACTGTCAAGCACCATGAAGTTTGTCAAAACAAACTGGGAAGGTTTTGAGGAGTTCCCAGGTGGGAGAGGAGGAACACAGCAGTGCAGAGGCTAACACATTACATGGAGGACTGGCTTCACAACATGGGAGCAGACTGTCTACTGTAGAAATGTCTACAGTGCCTTGGTAATTTTTCCTGAGTTCATTACAGCACCCTATTGACTCATGTGCAGTAAGAGGAGCTGCAGTTGGCCAGCTTACAAACAAGTTTGAGCCAAAGATCACTTTTCCAGGCCTCTAGCAAGAAGCCCAGTATCCTCACCTGTCTTCTTTCAGAAGTTACTCTTTGTACTGTGTTTTAAGATCCATCAGGTAGGACTTTTAGTCAATACATGTGTGAGATTCAGCATTAAACTAGGATCTATAATTTCCATCTCTAATAGCACTCGACATAAAAGAAATAAATAAAGAAAAGAAATAAAGCCAATTATTCATTATTCATATATTCATAANCATTAAACTAGGATCTATAATTTCTATCTCTAATAGCACTCGACATTAGAGCAGAAAGAAATAAAGCCAATTAGGTTTGTGAATTGCAGCTCTAGATTATTATGGCTGAGCTGTTGCATGCATTCAACCAGTTAGCATTGGTTAGTCAATCCTTTAAAAACCAGCAGCAAAGTACATGATCTTATTTCGGGCAAAAGGAGTACCAGCAAGAACAGAAGCTGGAGTGCCAGCACAGCAGATAGTTGTTTCAAAGAGCAGGACAGATGACTGTCTAAGGAAAAACAGTAATGAATTTGGGAAAAACAAACAGGTACTTGGCTTCCACAAAACCTCTGAAATGCTGAATGAAAAGAGGTAGAAACTCATGGGGAAAGAGCAGGTTTTAGAAGAATATGTGCAGGTATGCTACAATATTGCCAAAATGCCTAAAAAGGGACACACACTTTCCTTCTTCCCTCTCTCTGGAAGACATCTCATGCTAGACCAGTAGCCTGGAAACAAACATACTTGAGATATTACTTCTTTTTTAAAAGGTTCATCGAAACAGTATTAGACTTACAGCTTGTCCATTTGCTTCATAAAGTGGACATTTTTGTTTGATCTTTGCCAATTCCATATTAACTTGTTTGCTGACCACAGCCATGGGATTTCCTCCTGGAAAAGATTGTATATAGTTAACAGAGACTCCTGTAAAATTTGTCTGCAATTCAACAAAAACTCCACATTTAAAGCAATTTCAGAGACTAAAACACCAACTCCAGTGCATGCATTCCAGTGACCCAGTGTAACACTGACACAGGTCTGCACTTCACAGTGATTCCTGCAATGAGGACATGGAAAAAAACCTGCCCATCAAAACTTCAAGAACAGGACGATTACAGGGTGATTATACAAGCAGAGCCCTAGAGTGGCAGCAATCTTACTATGATTGAGAGTTTATAGGTGTGAACACATCTTCAAGCACAGTGTTTGAAAAGTCAAGGAAAGCTCTCAAAGCTGCACAGTAACAGGAGCTTTAGTCCAAACACAGTGACATGGAAATGAAATCAAAAGAATTCAGTTCCTAAAAACTTAGTGGAACTCCA
>VZRQ01006505.1:169722-208025 GCA_013397975.1 Machaerirhynchus nigripectus | reverse complement strand
AAAGCCCCGAGCTCCGTCCCCGGCTCCTCCCGCTGTCCCGGGGCCGGAGCTCTCGGCGGTGCCCTCGGGCCCCATAACGGGCTGAGGGTGCTCGCCCGGCCGCAGCACCTCGGACAGGCGCCCGCCGAGAGGCTTCGGGACTGTTCTTGTGGTTTTGCTTTTGTCCAGGCGTGTCACAGTTTGCCCGGTTGGGCCGTGGGAAGTGTTGTCTCACCGGGCTCTGGGGGGATCCGACTTCTCTCTAAGTCTTTACCACTGCAATACTTCTCCTGTTTTAAGTAGAAATCAGAACTAAATCAAGTCTGCCTTGTCTTAACCACACAGGTTAGACTCAGAGCATGAGTACCCACCGCAGCTACTTAATTCAACTTGCAGCTTGTTTTATGATCTAAAACACGGGATGTGAATGCCACAACATCACACTCAGTTACAGAGATATATAACCCCGGCCACAATAAGTTATTAGGAAACATAAAATAAGCACTGCGCCGAGGAAGATGATAAAATAAAGCCTTGTGGTCTTCTGCTTGATGTAGAATGGCTGAGTGTGCAGTGGATGCTTCAGATTCAAAGAGTTCAATTCAAAGAGTTCTGTGCCTGCATACACAGAGCAGTTGTTCCCCCAGAAGCTGCACGCTCAGTGTTGATGGGCTTGGACAGTTCTTTGGCCAGTGTTTGTCTTACGAACCATTCCAGTGCCACTTTTCCCCGAGCAGCTCTGCTGTCCCTTTGCCTGAAGTTCATTAGTGGAGTGTTTCATCAAAATATCGCAGGGACACTTAAGTGGATCCACTTGAGTTCTGGGAGAGGGCTGTTTCCTCCCTTAGAGGGAATGTTGGTTCTGTTTTCCACTTGAGATAGCAGTTTGTTGCCTTCAAGCAGCACTGCCTGAGGTTTGAGTTGTGTGTCTGATGTGGCAGGATTTGGGCTCTTGCAGGATGGTACTTTTTGTTTCGTGCCTTGGTGTGGTGTGCAAGATCACAAAGGAATAAATACAACTTGTTCGTGTCTGGAGCTGTGCTTTTCTGTCCTGAACAAGAATCTATCTTTAGATTTCTCACAGAAAATCTTTTATCTGTTCAAGTTATTTTTAGAAGGCAGCTGTTAAGCTCTTGATGGTGTCAGCCAACCCCAAAGTGCTGGATTTCCCCTTAAATAAACTTGGCGTGATGATAGTGAAATCACCAGTATTATTCTTTTCAAAATAAATCAATAAACTTTTTTTAACTACTCTTGTATTTAATTTCTAAGTGTAAGCATCATCAGGTTACCGGTATTCCTCTGTTAGCAGGTGTCTTCAGGAATTGATAGAAATTAATCCCTTATTTGACATAAATGATGGAAACGCTGACTTGGAAAGGTGCAGCTGGATAGGAACTCTGGGTCTGTGAAGTCATTCCAGGCTGGTTTTTGGGGAGGGGGTTTCCACAGGGGAGAACTCCTGCACCTGGAGCAGTGCCTTCCTGAGGAGGAGGCTGCTTTGTGCCCCCTGCCCGAAGGACAGGGCGTGTTCTGCGGCTGGTCAGGGTTAGGGAGCAGAGCTGAGGCAGGAGGTGGGATTTGGTGCTGATTGATGTTGATAGTGGCACAGAGGCTTCTCCTCAGCCTGAGTAATGAGCTTCTCTGGGAAGCAAAACCCCTCTAAGCAATAAACCACAGTACAGAGGCTGAAAGTCATTATTAAATCTCGCTGTATGCTCAAAATAACACTCTGGCACGTCACAGATTGAGCTGTTATCTTCTGTTGATGATTATTTGCAAGGATTGGTGATTTCTTGACAGCTGCCTTTCACTTCGCATTATTATAACATCCACAACGTGTTTTAGTAAAACTCAAACCTCTCATTGCCCAGTCCCTATCTTGTGCTGGATTCTGCACCTCTGTGTTCTTTACACCCTGTGGGCACTGTGTGTTGCACAGCTTGACCTATGCAGTAATTTAGGAGCTGTCAGCCTCTCCTTACTCTGTTATTCCCAAATTGTTCTAATTTGTTCTCTTAACAATACTTACATACGGCTTACTGCTGCTGGGTTTGAGTTGGGCCTGAGAGGTAGGTGAGCAAAATTAGTGTCTGAAAAGGAGAGAGCACAGACTGTTTTGCATGTTCAGTCTCTGGGCTTGTTCCTCACCAGAGCAGTTCTAGCAGGAGAGGGTGAGGTGAGGCCTGAGGTGTTGGAACTCGGTCGTGTGACACTTCTGAGTATCTTCCAGTAAAGCCTCTCTCTTCGTTTTCTACTCTTCTATTTCTATTTCAGTTTTTTAGGCAGACTAAATAAAACCTCAGACCTAGGAAATCAAACTACAAAGCTGATGAGTATTTCTTTCTGCTCGTTTTTGTGGAGAAATGGTTCTGTTCCAGAGTTGTTTCTGTTTCAGCTGCGTCTCCCGTTACAGCTGGAAACGATGGCTTAGGGTGGAAAAAGGGAAAGTGACTGGGCATAAACTGGGCTTTGTTCAGGTCAGCAGGGAATGGTGAAATCGTGGTTGGAGCTGGGTACAGCCTGTGCCATGGGCTGCTGCCCTCTGCTCCCCACCTGCCCTCCAGGGATAACCTCTGTCCCAGAGCTGGAGAAGCCTGGCTGGGTTTGGAGAGGCAAAGTGAAGCTGAGTTGAATAATCTGTTCTTCCAGCTTTCTCGTTCACATCACTGCATGAAAAGGTGAAAGCAAGTAAATTGATCATTTGATAGGCAGATACGCACATCTCTTAGTCTTGTCACAGGAAAATCAAGGGGCAGAACTAGGTGTGGAGGCAGAGCAGTTTGTGTGCTCCGTGTCTGTGCAGGTGGGGTGTGGTGGGACGCTTTCAGGTGTCCCCTCTGCCATGAAAGGCTGATGTCTGAGGCCAGTGAGAAGCTGAGAAGCCCTGGGGACTTTGCCTTACCTGCCCAAACCCTTCCCTCCCCAGGCGGTCACAGGGGCTGTGCCGTGTGTCTGTTGTGGTCTGATCCCTCTGATTTGCAGACTTGCACAAACTCCAGTTGCCTCCGTGCCGTGACAGAAAGGGAATGCCTGTGCTCCAGGCCTGGCAGATCCTGCCAGCGTTAGCAGAACACACAGTCCAGGCACTCTGGGCAGCTGAGTTTAGAACAACTTAAAGGTTAATGAGCCTCTGGCAGGGAGTGCTGCTGGTAGAGCCTGAGCTGTTGATGCTGCAGAGGAGAAACGTTGGCAGCAGTAGAACTATTCCCTTAAATTTCCTGTGTGGACAGTGATGCTGATGCCGTGATCCAGCTGCAGCTGGAGAACTTGGTCCTGGGGACATGAGGGTTGTGTTCCCAGAGCTGCCATCTTGCCTTGCCCCTGTCACTGGATGCATTGGGGTGTTGGGTGGTGCTGCTGCTGTGCTGGGTCTAGTGACCTCTCTCCCCTTCTCCGTTGCAGCGAATCTGAGATCCTGCACCACGACAAGCAGTACGAGCCTTTTTACTCCTCCTTCGTTGCACTCTCCACACATTACATCACTACTGTGTGTGGTCTCAGTAAGTGTTCCTTTGCTTCTCTTTCTCCTGTGTAATGACTGGCTGCAGTAACTGTTGATTTTTGTATTTGTTTTTTGTCCTCTTGCTGAATCAGAGTTTAGGGCCAGCATTGCTGGCTTTTGTACCACAAAATGTCAGCTCTGATGGAAAGGGAAGCTTGTTGATGGCAGTATTTGGCCACCAACTACTGGACAGCGTTGCCTTTTTGGCTGCTTATTCATTGACCTGATCTAATTTTTGGACAAGCGTTTAAATCAGTTTTCAGGGTTTTTAGATTATCCTTCAGCAGTTAGAACACTGCTGTCCCTGGAAATGTCCGAGGCTGGGTTGGCCAGGGCTTGGAGCAACCTGATCTAGTGGAAGGTGTCCCTGGCCATGGCAGGAGGTGGGACTGGATGGGATTTAAGGTCCCTTCCAACCCAAACCATTCAGGGCTTCTGTAGTTACGTTACTGCGTTGGAGTTAATGATCAAAACATTGTGACTCAAAATATTTTCTGTTATTTTGGCTGACAATTTAGCAATTTCAACAAAAAAATGGGCTTTGTGAACTTGTTTCATGTTCTTCAGAGCTTCTGTCATCATTAAATAATGTTGCTGGGGAAACTGTTTTATCTGTCTGAATTCCCCTGTCTGGCAGAAGGAATTATCCTCACTTTGCTGACATTTCTTGGGTTACATTGTAATGAGACTGAGTTTGTATTGCATCTGTGTTAGGCGGGATAGATTGAGTGCGTACCCACACTGCAGAGCATCCTGCTTTATTGACAGCATTGGGAGCTTATTACACCGGACTCTTTTAAAACTTACTCTGAGTACAAAGATCTGTTTTTTTCAGTACCAAGAAACCAGCTGCAGTCAGTGGCAGCTGCCTGTAAAGTCCTGATTGAATTCTCCCTGCTGCGGCTTGAGAACCCAGATGAAGCATGTGCTGTTTCACAGGTGAGCACAGGTTTGGACCTCCTGGGCCAGTCTCAGTGTGAGAATGGACTTTGGGCTCTAATTCTGAAGTAATCTGCTCTAATGTTCAGTGCATAAAGCAAAATTAATGAAGCTCTTAAAATATTTAAAGTTACACTTTGATTCCTGCTGAATCTTGCCTCTGCATTCTGTACACAGAATCAAAGCTTGCTCACAACTCAAAACAAAGGTGACCTGAAGCCTCGGTTAATTCTGTTCCAGTTTCCTACGCTCTGGTTTGGTTTTGTGCAACAACCCGGATCACAGCTATTTGCTGAGTTCTCAAGATGTTTTCTTGCCTGCTTGTATTTCTGTCGTGTGGGAAAGTTTAAATCTATTTGAAAGAGGGAAGGCCTATGAGGAGTGTTCCCAGGATGTAGTGTGTTGTAGCAGAGAGAGCTTTTCCAGGTGTTTTCCATGCGAAGCACAGGCAGTGTCAGTGACCTGGGTTACCTGCAGTCAGGGCTGTGTCACGGTCCTCGGGGGGAGATCTGAGTGGCTCAGCTGTTTTGGTGGCCTCACCAGCTGAGGTTGCATTACTCTTAATCCATCTGCTTAGAGTAAATGATATGGAGGAGTGATTGGAATCAAGAGAGTTTAAATGGTACTTGATGTCTCTGTTTCCTGTAGAAACACCTCATTCTGCTGATCAAGGGGCTGTGCACGGGCTGCAGCCGCCTGGACCGGACGGAAATCATCACCTTCACAGCGATGATGAAATCAGCCAAGCTGCCTCAGACTGTCAAAACCCTCTCTGATGGTAGGGAGGGGGCTTCAGCTGTGTGTGTTTCACTGCAGCACTGGAGTTAGGCACAGAAAATCTGGGGTTTGCTGTCTGAAATGGGGGTTTGTTGTTTTCCCTGCAGTTGAGGACCAGAAAGAATTGGCCTCCCCGGTGAGCCCAGAGCTGAGACAGAAGGAAGTGCAGATGAACTTCCTCAACCAATTGACATCAGTCTTTAACCCCAGAGTCTCGTCATCACCATCAATCACAACAGAGACACAGGTAAAAAACCTCTATAACAGAAAGAGTCTGAATTTCAACATTAATAACCCAGTGCAGGGAAGGACAAAGGGCTCTAAGTGGTACTTCTTAATACAAATGTAAAAAGAACCTTTCTTAAATATGTAAATCCTGCTTGCATGTGATAAATGGCAAACAACCAAATACTGTTTGTGCTGTATTGGCAATACTGGATTTGTTTCCTCGTGGAAGGCAAAGTTCAGTGACATCCATGGCTGTTCAGTCGTGCTGCTGATACTCCTCACTTCCGTGTAGAGACTTAGAGAAATACTGGGTGGTTTTAGTACCTCCATAATGTATTCAGTATGTGCTTGCTTTAGGTGGAAGGAGAGAGCGAGGATCAAGCTGCCACAGATCAAACCTCTGCAACAAAGACCAAGAGCATATTCATTGCTCAGAATGTGGCCAGCCTGCAAGAACTTGGTGAGAATCAGCTCTCTAGGTTGGGGCCAAAAAGGTGTTGGAAAGATGTCTGTCCAGTGTTGCATCTCATAGCCGTGAGTGGGAAGAAACTGTCTGACCTGAAGGGTTCTCTGGGTTGCCTGGTGATTGCCAAGGGAGGTTGTGGCTGGAAGGGAGTTTTCGTTGCAGAGACGAGCTCAGGGTATTTGTGTTTGGAAGGGCAAATAAGGTGGACAATATGAAATACCTTATGGGATGGATTATTGGGCTGATGTGGATAAGAATCACAGGATTGTTAGGATCATCAAGTCCCACCAGCTGGACCTGGTGTGCTCTGTAACATGGACACAGAGCTTTGTGACACCCGTTACAAGTGTTGGCTGGAAGCTTCAGCAGCTGGTGTTGTAAAGCAGTCTTTATCCTATTGCCTCATCTCTGATGGCATTTTCTCACCACCAAGAGCAATTAAGTCAATTACTGAGGACCGTTAGGGCTGAACCAGTGACACAGCCCTGCTGCTGTGGTTGGCAGGTGGCTCCGAGAAGCTGCTGCGCGTGTGCCTGAACCTGCCGTACTTCCTGCGCTACATCAACCGCTTCCAGGACGCCGTGTCCGCCAACTCCTTCTTCATCATGCCGGCCACGGTGGCCGACGCCACGGCCGTGCGCAACGGGTCAGTGCCACCCCTACCTGGGCACCTCTCTGTGCCCGGGGGAGGTCGCTGTGCTGGCAGGGCAGCGCTCTCTGGCCTGTCCTCACCGCGTGTCCTGGCCGCAGGTTCCACTCGCTGGTCATCGACGTGACCATGGCTCTGGATACCCTGTCCCTGCCCGTGCTGGAGCCCCTGACGCCCACACGACTGCAGGACGTGACTGTTCTTGCTCTCAGCTGTCTCTATGCGGGTGAGTGGATCTCCGGTAGTTTTTTGGAGCTTTTTGCTCTGCTTTGTTACCTGCACGTTGGAGGCTCAGCCCACAAATGGCCTTTATTTCTCACGAATTTGAAGCTCTGCAGCACAGTGTGGTGATCAGGTTAATACTGAAATTGTTACTGATACGTTCTGCCACTGTTCCTGTCAGTATCTAAGAAAAAGATTGAGTGACTCAACATCTTCTTAACAGCCTGTAATTTCTGCTCTTTCTTTTTCTATTCAGAGCATAATATATTTTTACTTTGTGCTTCAGCTTTATTTGTTATAGCCCCAAATCAGCCTTGTTTCTCAGGAGTGGTTTAAGCACACCAAAATCCTGAGCGTGTAATTGGTATGGGGGAGACTTAAAGGAGATGTGGCACTTGAGTATGAAGATTGTCTTAAAAATGGTATTGAATTACATGGTGAAACACTACCTCCTTTAACTGTTCCCATGTGTTTCTGTAGGATAAAACTTCACTCTTTTGAGGATACTAAAGATTTTTCAATCTTTCACTGTAATATTGAGCATTCCCTGCTCCATCAAGTTGATGGACACGTTCGATACCGCTTGACATAATGTGCTAAATAGGAACATTTTGTCCCAAGATTGGCTCTTCCTAAGAATGTCCCCTGCACTTTTTTTCCCTGAGGTGTGAGTGTGGCCACCTGCATGGCCATCCTGCACGTGGGCAGCACCCAGCAGGTACGAACCGGGTCAACGAGCTCCAAAGAAGAAGATTATGAAAACGATGCTGCTACTATTGTACAGAAATGTGTAAGTAAATGACAGAGTGTTCACTGTTTTCCTTCTCAGCAAGCAAAGAGCACAGAATTTGTATTTATTTGCATTGCAGTACACAGCTATGATTTTGGGACATTAGCCTTGCTGATAAAGGAGTTAAAGTGGTTGCTGATTGTAGAGGGTAAAATACAATTGCATTTGGAGTTTTTAGTTTTACTGCTGTCTGGTGGGGTGTCTTACCATGGTTTTGGCTTTATTTGCAGCTTGAAATCTACGAAATGATTGGACAAGCAATCAGCAATTCACGCCGTGCAGGGGGTGAGGTAAGATTTCCATCTCAGGAAGCCTTTTCACTCTTTTTGTGCTGGTGTACTTTGGCATTTGGATTGACGGTGTTTTGTCTTTTTGGTGCTTTTTTCTTCCCCCTTCCCCTTGACTTCTGGCACGATAGCATTATCAGAACTTCCAGCTGCTCGGGGCTTGGTGTTTGCTGAACAGCCTGTTCCTCATCTTGAACCTCAGCCCCACGGCCTTGGCTGATAAGGGGAAGGAGAAGGATCCCTTGGCTGCTCTTCGCGTCAGAGACATCATTGCTCGCACTAAGGAGGGCGTGGGGTCTCCCAAACTGGGACCTGGGAAAGGGTATGTGACACCCCTGCAGGAATCATTGTCCAGGGATCTAACCAGGCCCAGGAAGCAGCTAGTGCAACGTCTTGCTGGTCTCTTGAAATTTTATCTCTATTTGCAATTCACGTCCTGAGTCTTGGAAAGAAGAGAAGTTGTTGTCTCCAGTTTAGCAAAGCAGTCACTTTATTTAATATTTATTTATTTATTATTTTCCCCCTGAAATGACATTCTGTCCTTTCTGTTTCTGCAGGCATCAAGGGTTTGGGGTGCTGTCAGTGGTGCTGGCAAATCATGCCATCAAATTGCTGTCATCTCTTTTCCAAGATCTGCAAGTGGAGGCGTTGCACAAGGTATGCAGGTAGCATGGACATTGTCCTGAGATGTTCTGCCTTCTCCACTGATACACACTTTGAATTCTCCCAGCAACTTCTCTTTCTTTCAACTCAGTTTGCAATTCTGTTCTGCAGGGCTGGGAGAGCGACGGCCCGCCAGCAGTGCTGGATATCATGGCTCAGAGCACGTCCATCCAGAGGATCCAGCGGCTCATAGACTCTGTGCCACTCACTAATTTGCTGCTGACTCTGCTCTCTACTTCCTACAGAAAGGTAGGAACTGGCACACAGCTGGAGAACTTCTGGAGCTGAGCCACTCCAAATTGTCATCACTTTACAAACTGGGGCTGTGCTGAGAACACACAACTCTTCTTTCAGAAGTTGTCAGCCAGGGCCTCGCACTTTGCTCTTTTCAGAGATGTAAATTTGACAAACTTGTGCTAATGAAAATGCACTTTTTTTGTAAGTTCAGTGCTATTTGTGATTTTAGTGGGAAGATGAAAAGGCTGCATTGGTAACAGATGCCTTTATATTAGAACTGTTTCCAGTGTTGCTTACAAGCTTGGCATAGATTGTTTATTTTCAACTATACTGTGTAGTTTTTAGTACAACTTAAGCCTTGAAAAACTGTTAATAAACTAGTTGAGACAAATTCACTAAAAGACAGTTAAAAAGCATGAGGAAGTTACTTTTATTTTCGAATTATTATCTTTCATAATACTAAAATTTTCCTTGTTATTTGTGCTGTTCTTTAGGCCTGTGTCCTGCAGCGCCAGAGGAAGGGCTCCATGAGCAGCGATGCCAGTGCCTCCACTGACTCCAACACTTACTATGAAGATGATTTTAGCAGCACTGAGGAGGACAGCAGCCAAGGTAATAGAGCTTGCAGCAACTCAGGATTTTACACTGCTTTTCACATTTAATGGAAACCTGGCTGCCGTGCTGTTGCCTTCTCAGACTGCATGACTTGTAACTCTGAAAATACAGAGCAGTTTGTGAGGTCTGTGTGGCACAAGTAGTGCTGACTGTCCTCTTTTGTGTAAACTGAAGCCTGAGTGGCTGGGATTTTGCAGTATTTGCTTAAGAAGAGAGTGGAAATAATTTCTTTGTGTAAATTCCTGCTGGACCTCTGTGAAAGGGCTTTGCCTTGTGATTTTGGAAAGAAGAAATGAAGATAGCAGACACCTTAACTCTGCTCACTGAAATTGTGTTTCAGGCCTTTTTCAGGCTGGGTAGTTTTGTAAGGTATTTGCTTATAACAGCATGGGTTTGTTTTTCCTGCCCTGTGTGCCAGATGATGACAGTGAACCGATCCTGGGGCAGTGGTTTGAAGAGACAATCTCTCCCAGCAAAGAGAAAGTGGCCCCGCCGCCGCCCCCCCCGCCCCCTCCTCTGGAGAGCTCGCCGAGGGTGAAGAGCCCCAACAAGCAGAGTGCTGGGGAGAACGGGAACATCCTGGCCAGCCGCAAGGATCCCGAGCTGGTACGGCCGGAGCTCGGTCCCGGGGAGCTGTGGGGGCTCAGGGCAGGCACTGCTGGGCTGTGGCACCGTGCTCCTGCCAGGGGCAGCTGCGCTGGCAGCCTCCATGGGGAATGCCCGGTGGTTCTGGTGCACTGCTCAGGGGGAACCAGGGAGTGTCCTGGCTGTGGAGAAGGATGTTTTCTCTCCTCTCCTGTCAGGTGGAATGTCTCAGGATTTGTTGCTGCCAGGGAAGCAGAGGCTGGAGATTGTATCTGTTTGGGTTACAGGGGGAGAGGGAGAATGGGGGCAGAGCTCTAAGTGAAGTGACTTGCTGACAGAATGCTTTTAGCTCCAGCTCCGTTGGGTAAAGACAAAAATAAATACCGCAGTAGAGAAGTTGGATGCCTCCAACCTTCTCAGAGAGTTCTGGAATCAGTCCTGGCCCAGACCACAGTGCAGGGAGCTGGATTGCCACAAGTGCACCTTTCCTCTGCTGCAGGGTGGAAGAGGTTTAAGGGACTTGATTTATTTTGCTGGTGGTTTAGTTTTTGTTTAATGTTGTCCCTCTGCTTTTGTTGCTTCTATAGTGTGTTTCTCTTTTCTTTTCAGTTTTTGAGCCTAGCTTCAAACATTTTGAACTTTATCACTTCTTCTATGCTGAACTCCAGGAATAACTTCATCCGCAACTACCTGAGCGTGTCCCTGTCGGAGCAGCACATGGCCACGCTGGCAAGCATCATCAAGGAGGTGGACAAGGATGGCCTGAAGGGTGAGCAAGCACAACCTCTCTGGTAGAGCTGTACAGCTCAGAGGCATCTCTTTGTTTTAGTTTCATGTCCAAGTTTTCAATACTGGGGAGCAAAGGTAGTAAGTGGCTCTCGATCCCTGTCTTACAGGCACGTCAGATGAGGAGTTTGCTGCTGCTCTGTATCACTTCAACCATTCCTTGGTGACCTCAGACCTTCAGTCCCCTGCCCTGCAGGTGAGCTGGGATTGAATGCATAAATAAAATGAAGAAGTGTTGGTGTCTGTTTATGCCTCTGTATGGGTTCTCCACACCTTGAGTAGTGTGTTGGTTGTTCCATTTGGCCCTGAGTATATTCTGCAATAAGAGCTTGAAATACTTTTGAGTCCTATGATTTGAATGACCTTTGCAGTCATCCAGCACGAAACATCCTGCACTATGTGTACTTAAAATCTAGAGTTCAGACTAATCCACTGAACTTTGAAGGTGATGAAAGCTGAGAAGGAAATGAGTTTGTGTATTTTGTCTTGGAGAGTTGCCTCTATCCATGAGTTTATCAAGAGACTTTCCTACAGATTTGCTCTGCTGTCAGGACTGATGCCAAAAGGCCTTGGAATTCTCTCAGGAGGGAATCAAATTACCCTTTTGCTTTCATGTCTTAACTTTGTAGCCTCTATGTTTCTTTGCTGGGTCATGGGCTGACCTGACTTAACCCTGTCATGGAGGTTACAAACCTGCTTCACCCATCACTGAATTCAGTCCCTCTACTTTGTTGACGGTTTTTTACTGTATTTAGAACACTCTGTTGTCTGTTAATTTTTAAAAGCAGTTGGACTTTTCAGCAGTCTGCCTTTTTGCAGTCTTAGAAAAGAAGCAAATGTTACTCTGAGCAGTCAAAGAGCTCTTCTTCCAAATTCACAGATACTGAACACAGTAGCATAGTGTCTCCTGCTCTGATATTGCAGTAAATGAGAAAAGCTCGTTAATGCCATTTTTTCTGCATTGCTGTTAGGACTTTGTTGTGTTTAGGTGGCAAAGAGACAGCATTGGGTGACCCTCAGTAGCTCTGCCCTGTATCAGACAGGAGAGGCATTGCTGTGTGAGCAGAGCTCAGAGCCCTGCTATTCATTGTCATCTCCATGCTCAGATCATACTTTTAGTTAATTAAAGCAAAGGACTTGCCTCTTTCCAACAAGCCCCTGTTTGTTCCAGAACACACTTCTCCAGCAGCTGGGAGTTGCCCCTTTTTCTGAAGGTCCGTGGCCTCTCTACATCCACCCTCAAAGTTTGTCGGTGCTGTCCCGACTGCTCCTGATTTGGCAGCATAAAGCCACTGCCCAGGGAGATCCTGACGTTCCAGAATGCCTTAAAGTCTGGGAAAGGTAAGATCATTTTATGTTAAGCTGAAAATGAGTCATCTCTTACCTCTCTCATTTCCTGTCAAGTGAAAATTCTCTGGGCCCAGCTTTCCAAGTGTGCGAGTTCTCTGATTTGGGATCTGTGTGGTGCTGGGAGGAGCAGAGGCTCAGTCTGCTGTGCTATGGAATCCTTCACCCAGAGCCCAGGAAATGAGACCTGCAGTCAGGAGTTGGGTGGGAGGAGGCTGAACTGCAGCAAGGCTGGTTGTAAAAAGGGAAGGAGAGTGTCTTATCTCAGCAAGTTTCTGCTAGGTCCTGTTAGGATGGTGCCAAGATTGATCCTCTCTGCCATTACCTGGATGTGAAGGTCTCTGGTAGGGTTTAGGTGGTTTAAAGCTCTAATGAACAGCCTTTCCCAGGGAACAGGTTTGAATCACCCTTTCTCCATTTGAATGATTGTTCCTATTTTCCACTGAATGTATTTGCCACTAGTTTAATTTCTGTAGGTTTTCACACCGTCTCATTCCAATACATAATGCAGTGAATCATTTGTGAAATTGCCCGTATTAGAACAATAAGCAGAAAAATATAATTAACCTCTAGTTAAAGAGATTTTAAAAAGGGATCTAAGAGGAAAAGTAAATTTAACAAACTTCCTCTCATGTTGCCAGGTTTGTGGGCACCCTGAAGCAAAACGCCTTGCAGGGAACTCTCCCCAGTGACACGGAAGATCTGAACGTGGAGCATCTCCAGCTGCTGCTGCTCATTTTCCACAATTTTTCAGAGAGGGGCCGCAGGTCCATCATGATGCTCTGTATCCAGACCATTGTGGAGCTGACAGCAAACATGGAGACCCAGCAGTGTTCTGTGCCTCTTATCGTGGCACGGCTGCTCTTGGTGTTTGACTACCTGCTCCACCAGTATTCCAAGGCCCCCATGTACCTGTTTGAACAGGTAAGATTTTGACATCTGGATATTTAATTGGTCACCCAGCAGGAGTCTGCAATGGGCATTCATTTGGTGTGTTCTGTCCACGACCCTTGTGAGTAAGTCAGTTTTGATGTTGTTACCAAACTTTGGAGTTCCAAAGAATGATTAATTATGGTGGCTGGTTCCCAGCAGCAGGTTCAGTTGGAGTGTAAATTCCTGGCCTGACTGGTGTCTTAATAAGTCCTAGTAAGGATGGGATGATTGTCCCACCATATCTTTAAAATCTTGAGTATTTGTCTGTTTATTTCACGAATACCTTTTGTGCCCCTTCCTTGCTTCAGTGTTTCACTGTGGAGGTTTTTGGCACTGTTCTCGTTAATGGAATGAGGTGGTGCTTTGTGCCTGGCTTTTCCAGTTGTGGGAAGCTTGGCCATGGATGTAAATTGCTCAGTCCAGAATAAAAACCATCAGAGAGTCCAGGGCTTCCCCCAGAAGTGTGGAATGTTGTGTTTTGAACAGGATTGTTTCTGTTTTGTGTTTCTTTCTCTGTGGGGTGATATTTTCCCCCTACCCCTCAGTGACAAGGATGCCATGGGCAGGTTTTTGTTTGGTTTTTTAAATTCAGGTACAGTATAATTTGCTGACTCCACCCATTGGCTGGGTGAGTGGATCCCAGGACAGCAGCAGACGAACGTCTGTCCCACTTTATCATGGCTTTAAAGAAGTGGAAGAAAACTGGACCAAACACTGTTCATCAGGTAAGAAAGAAAATGTAAGGAATTTTTTATTCCAAGATTCGCTTTTATAAATAAATGGGAGCCCTTTCTGTGCCTTGGTCTGGGCAGCTTTTCCTGCTTTTAATGGGCATAATTACTATAGGTAAAAATACCTCTAATTATGCAGGAATTGTTTTATTAAACAAAATTCAAAGTTGTTCTCATCTAGGAGAATGCAACAAGTAATTAAAAATAAGTATGTGTTTATTTTGCCAGGATTGTAGGAGTAGGAAAACTTTGGCTGCATATACCACAGGTTAGAGCACCCATAACGTGTCATGGAGCTTGCTTGGACTCTGGTAGTGGTCTCAAAACGTGGAAGGTTGTGGGGATGGAGGAGAGAACAGAACATAACATGGCCTATTTAAACTGCCACTTTGAAGGGTATTTTTTGTTCTTGCATTCCAGACTCGGCTCCACAGCCCAGGTTCTACTGCATCCTGTCTCCAGAAGCTTCTGAGGATGATCTGAACCGTCTGGATAGCACGGTATGGCACTTCTGGTGGGGACTTTCTGGAGGGCCGTGGGGTTTGCCAAGTGCCAGGGAAAACAGACAAGAAGGAAAGACTTGATTAAACAGAGGGACCAGGAATCTTTCACTAAGTGGAGAAGAGTGGCCAGATAAGATAACATGGGATTCCTTTTTACTCCTAGTTGGATGTCAGGGCAGTCACTGTGCAAAGGCTGTGAAGATCTGTTGTAGTACTTGCAGGAATGCTTGGGATTCAGACAAAGACACGTGGAATTAGAGTTGTTTTCTCATCACTTTGCTCCAGGTTTTCCCTGGGTTTTGTTTCCTCACTAAATTTGTTGCCATCAGGGTTATGGGCTCTCTCTTCTGCCTGCTCCTTATCGCCAGTCCATTCGTCCCGAGTCCCGGCAGAACCTCTCCCTGAAGTTTATTTTGCATGGTTTTGGGCTGTGGGTATTCTGAATGCTTAAAGAGCTTTGCAAAGCAAGGGTCCTGACTTGTCACCTCCTGCAGGTTTGTGAGGTCCTTTTCTCCAGGGCTACGAAGTACGACGAGCTCTACACAGCCCTCACCTCGTTACTGGCTGCTGGGTCCCAGTTTGATACACTCAGGAGGAGGGAGAACAAAAATGTCACTGCTCTGGTAAGACTGTCTTGCTGCCTGTGTTGAGGAATAACAGGTTTTCAAACTTAGTATTTTCAGGCAAAGTGTTTAACCAAAGTATTTTGGACTGTGCTTGGAGTAACGAGGAACTTTAAAATCTCATAACTAACCATAGTGTTCATGGTGGCTGCACATCTCTTGAGTTTTTAATTCATAGTGTGCTTTAGACTTGCTGTAAGTCCATGGTAATTCCAGGAGGTGTGGCTAGGACACAATTAAACAGGAGAAAATTGTGTTCATTTTTCCTTTTTCTTTTCTCACTCCTGTGTTGCGTATTTTATTGTTTAATATGACAGAAACTCAGTCCAGAATGTGTTCATCTGATTTGGCACATCTGCAGGAGTGTGGAGTCCCTGAGGAGCTATTTCAGTAGCTGTAATGATGGAAACTGCAGTCTTTCTCTGCTAATATTTCCAACTGTTCCTCTGTGTAGGAAGCCTGTGCCCTTCAGTACTACTTCCTGATCCTGTGGCGCATCCTGGGGATTTTGCCTCCCTCCAAAAGCTACATGCACCATTTGGCCATGAACACCCCCGAGATGAGTGACTGTGACCTCCTGCACACCCTGCGCTGGTCTTCCCGCCTGCAGATCCCTTCCTACGTCGTGTGGATCAAGGTACAGCCCCAGCTCTGTGGGGTGTGTGGGGGTGATGACAGTGAGAGTGTGGTCTCCTCCATGCTGACTGCACGTGGGGTTTTTTCTGGGGGAGCTTGGGCCTGTCTTTTCTAATCTGGTTAACTCCAGAGCACCGTTCAAGTGCGATGGGTCTGGGTTTTGGCATTTGTAGGATCACCTTATCAAGCAGGGCATGAAGGCTGAACATGCTGCTCCTCTCATCGAACTGACCTCCAGCAAGTGCATCTCAGTGAAGTATGACGTGGAAATAGCAGAGGAATACTTTGCTCGACAGGTAAGGTGGTGGGAGTGCAGCTGGGCACATGGAGCTTCTGCTTCTGTGGGATGAGCTGTGCTTACTGTTCCATCCCTCTGTATTTTCAGATCTCTTCTTTCTGTGCTGTCGACTGCACAACCATTCTCCAGCTGCACGAAATCCCCAGTTTACAATCCATTTACACCCTTGATGCTGCAATCTCCAAGATCCAGGTTTCTCTAGATGAGCACTTTTCCAAGTTAGCTGCAGAAACTGATCCCCACAAGTCCTCAGAGATAACCAAGAACCTCCTCCCTGCCACGCTGCAGCTCATTGACACTTACGCTACGTTTACCAGGTACAGCCCTTGGGATCTCCACCAGGAATATAATTTCCTGCTGTGCTTTGGGTTTTCTCTGCACTGTGTGTGTTGTTTTCTTAGAAGTGCCTGGGAGTTCCATAGTCCAGAGTAATTACTTTATGTCCTCTAGAGGGTCCATTGCTTTAAAAGAAGAATAACAAAGAGCTTCTCAAGCCGTGCATGGGACGTTGGTGTTTCTGGGTAGCCTCCTTGTCTGATCTTGCAAGGCTTCCTTGCAAGCTTGCAAAACCCACTTTTCCTCCAAAGATAAAACCACCCTCTAGGATAGTGCTGCTTAAGGTTATTTCTCTGGGATAATACTGAGGCTGTCAGACCATCAAGAAAGAGAGGGGGGCTAATTCTTACATTAAAAATTTGAGTTCTTCTAAACTCTCGTTAGAACCTGTGTAGAAGAAAGCAAAAGTAAATCAGCTTTTTCTTTTTGGGCACTTCTCCTGGTAAGTAGCTTAGAGGGGATAAAGCCCAGAACTCCCTTACTGGTATAAGATGAAGTATGGGGCAGAACTTCAGAAGTTTGTGTTTTATCTGTCAGTCCATTGACGCTCTTAGTTCTGAGCTGCAGAGCTGATTCCTGAAGTAAATCCTCTCCATGCTGCCTGCAGATCCTACTTGCTGCGGAGCCTCTCAGAGGAGGGTTCCTCGGACAACAAACCCTCCGAGGAGAAGCTGCGGGGCTACGCCGCTGTCCTGGCCATCGGCTCCAGCCGCTGCAAGTCCAACACTCTGGGTGAGGGGCAGGGCAGGGGTTCAGGGTGCCTCCCCCCCAGGGGTGAATCTTTCCACAGTGCTGCCAATACCCAATTTCAAAGTGATCTCCACCACTCTGTCCAAACGAGTGAGTTGTGCTGCCAGCAGCACGCTGCGAACTCTCTTCCTTTCAGTGTCCTACCAGCTGAAACAGTTGGGCAAACCTTGAAAGGATCACTATTTTGTGGGTTCCTCTGGATTAGTGAAATGCTCTTATAACCATATTGGAGCTGATGGCATGGAATAACAAGGGGAGCTGTGAAATGTTGGTGTGCTGAAGACTTCTGTGAATTAGTATTTGTGCCATGTTTTCTGCAGTTTTAATGAAGTGGAAGAAGCTGGGACTCTCTTAAAAAACTTAAAGATGATTTTGACTTGTAGACCTGTGAATTTATTCAGTGCCTGATTGTTCTAACTGCAGGTCCAACCCTTGTCCAGAACTTGCCGTCAGCTGTGCAGACCCTGTGTGAGTCCTGGAACAACATCCACACCAATGAGTTCCCCAACATCGGCTCATGGGTGAGTCCAGCCTCAGGGACTGACTGCAGCTGCAGGAATTGCTGGGAACGGGGGCACTGTGTGGCTCTGTCCCAGACCCAGGGCTCTGATACGTGTGTGTGTGTGTGTGTGTGTCCCTCCCAGCGCAACGCCTTTGCCAACGACACCATCCCTGCAGAAAGCTACATCAGCGCCGTGCAGGCCGCCCACCTGGGCACCCTCTGCAGCCAGAGCCTGCCCCTGGCAGCCTCCCTCAAGCACACCCTGCTGTCCCTGGTCAGGCTCACCGGGGATCTCATCGTGTAAGTCAGGCCTTGTGTTACACCGTGTGTTCATGCACTGCTGGGTGCGTTGGTCTGTGTCCTCCAGGGCTGGCTCGGTCAGGCTGTGCCCATAGAACACCTGCTGACCTGCTGCTGGTTCTGAGCTAAACCTTCCAGGTCACAGTGCCAAATACTAAATGAATGACTGACAGTCTTTCTGTCTTCATGTGGTATCTCCAAAAGTCAAGCTCCCTGTGAGAAACCTTTTTGTCAAATATGGACTTGAAGAAACTGGGATATAAACTGACACACTATGGATCTAATGAATTAATTTGTGTTTTGCTATCATTCACTCATGTGAAGTTTTTAATGTGTAAGGAAAAGTGAAATGCCATTTTTTTCCCAGGGACTTAGTCTAAAATACTCTGAAACCAAAAAGTAGTTGCTGACACTGCAAACAAGCCCAAAAGCCACAATATGTGACAGTGGGACTGTCTAGGCAGATGTGGTAACTATATACATGCAGAAGTAGAATTTTCCAAAGGGTGACTGTTTTTCTGAGGGGGAAAATGGCTGGGCCAGTGTATTTATCCCACCTTTCTAAAAATGGTTTCATCACTGACTTGAATCCAGAGTTGTGCCTCACTTAATGTGAATTCTGGTCTCCAGTAGGGAGATTCTGGGATACGTCACGCAGAGAATTAACTTGTGTCCTTTTCTTTTCAAGCTGGTCAGATGATCTGAACCCACCCCAGGTGATTCATTCCCTGCTGCCCCTCCTTCTGGAGACCAGCACAGAGAGTGTGGCAGAAATCAGCAGCAACTCCCTGGAAAGGATCTTGGGCCCTGCAGAGTCCGATGAGTTCCTGGCACGTGTTTATGAGAAGTTGATCACAGGGTGCTATAACATCCTGGCCCATCACTCTGACCCCAACAGGTAACAAAGCTGCGTGCAGAGATTGGCTACAGCAGTCTTGCTTCTGGAACAGAAAAAATCAGATTATTTTTATCTGTTGAAAGCTTCTCCACTTGTATACTATAAATATGAGATCTTTTATTCACATTACCAGAATTGTGGAGTGGGGGTGAGAGCAGGAGAGAATGGGGAGGAGTAACACTAGAAGAGACTTAAGGTGTAAAAAGAGCAGCTCTGTAGAGGAATTTGTGTGTGAGGTGTCTGAAAGGTCTGGATTATTCTCGAGTTCTGACTGGGACTTCCCTTAGAGCATCATGTGTCCCTTTGTTCTGAACTTGGTAGATTTGTTGGTGTTTATGTAAAGTTGTTCATCAATTGCTTTTCTCCTGTCTCTTGGAAGAAGAGCTGCTTTCAGTTGGTGGAAAATTCACTTCTGGCCTCTCAGAACTGTTGTAGTTGTTGACATTGTTTCTGTATGTTCTTATTTGATCCTCGTATATTTGATCCTTATCTATTCCTCTTTTAATCCTCAGTGGCCTGGATGAGTCCATCTTGGAGGAGTGTTTGCAGCATCTGGAGAAACAGCTGGAGAGCAGCCAGGCCAGAAAAGCCATGGAGGAATTCTTCTCAGAAAGGTGAAGTCACCATGGAAGTTGTAGCACAAGGACTTCATTTCTCATCCTTTTTCTGTTAGCTTGTCACTGCAGACACCAAGGTGATGTTAATGCCATTGTGCAGGAAAATGCAGACTCTGGAAAGCCAGGATACCCTTCAGGCAGTGCAGGAGAGTGGGAAGAGACTCTGGGGGGGAGAGGACCTGGGTCTTTGTCCAGATCAAATACACAGCGAGTGCTCACAGCAATGATCAGTGGGGAATCTTGCAAGATGATCGTTCTGTCAGAGCAGGTTTCTGAGAGGTGCTGCTCCATAAGGCACTTACAGACCAAGCTGCAAAATCCCAAATTCTCTCAGTGCTTCTGTGGGGCCACAGGTTGGTAATTTTAAGGGTGGAGGTGAGGGGTTGGCCTGACTTCGAATCATGAAGACAGATTGTGCTGGCAGCAGCCCAGAAGAGCTGTGACAGAAACAGCCTAGCACAACCTCTGAGTGTGAGGTGAAGGAGAGGAAAGGCTTTCTCCATCAGGAAGCTGACCATTGCCTGGTTGTTCTCTCTGCTTGTTCAACAGTTCAGAACGAAAGCAGCCTGGTGGCTGTACATTATTAGTATGGAAGGAAAAGATAGGCAAGAAAATCCTGACTTTTGGTTTGGAAATCAGTTCAGGCCCTTTTGTGACTTGATATGTGGAGACCACTGAAATGCTAGTGAGGAGCCCATTTATGAGTTTTGTTCTGAGCTGGGTTTGCTGTTTGGCTGAAAGCGATTTGTGTGGTTTGGCTGCTGAGCAGGGTTAACACAAACTCCTGCCAGTGTGAAATGTGAGGGCAGAAACAAGTGCAGCCAGTGGAAAAGGAGAATGGGCTGCCTTTTGCAAAGCTGATTGAATTCCCCTCTCTGTGTAGTGGAGAACTGGTGCAGATCATGATGGCGACGGCCAACGAGAACCTCTCGGCCAAGTTCTGTAACAGGGTGCTGAAATTCTTCACCAAGCTCTTCCAGCTGAGTAAGTGCTGCAGCGATCTCCTCCATCCTGCCTTTCCCACCTTACACTGTTCTTGTACTGTCTGAAATTGGGAGGAAGCTGTGGGAGGGAGGGGGGTCACAGCTCCACGCTTTCAAGGAAAGCCATTTTCACACGTGTTCGTTGGAGCACCTGTCAGTGACAGTAACTTTCCCCCCAGCTGAGAAGAGCCCCAACCCCAGCCTGCTGCGCCTCTGCGGCTCCCTGGCTCAGCTGGCCTGTGTGGAGCCCGTGAGGCTGCAGGCCTGGCTGACCAGGATGACCATGTCCCCACCCAAGGACTCAGACCAGCTGGACGTGGTGCAGGAGAACAGGCAGCTGCTGCAGCTCCTGACAACCTACATTGTTCGGGAGAACAGGTAAAGCACAGCCTTGGTCCTGTCTTGCGTGTGCTGTTTGTTCTCGAGAGGTGCACATTTCGTGTGAGGTGCTGCTGGTTCTTTGTGGTACCTTGTGTGAAACTGTCCTCTTTTTGCTCAGCCAAGTGGGGGAAGGCGTGTGCACGGTTCTGCTCAGCACCCTGATACCAATGGCAACGGAGATGTTGGCCAATGGCGATGGCACGGGCTTTCCTGAGCTGATGGTCGTCATGGCAACTTTGGCCAGTGCAGGACAAGGGGCAGGACACCTCCAGCTTCATGGTGCTGCTGTGGACTGGCTGGGCAGATGGTAAGAGTGAACTCTGTGCTGCTGATGCTTCATTTGCGGGGTGTTTTTTATTTCTTTCATGGTTTTTTGGGGACAGAAATTTGTGTTTACAGATATTCCCTTCTCTCGTAGTTTACTGTTTGTTGTTTGGACTATAAAGTGTCTGAGGGAGGCTGATCTGTGTCCATCTGTTCCAAACAATCACGTTTTTTCTTTCTTTTCTACTCTGGATGGTTTAATTACTGCATTTATACATTCCCTGTTGTTAATCTAAAGCAAACTGAATGTTTGAAGCTGTTGGTCAGGACTGAGTTTACTCTTCCCAAAGGATGTCAGCTGGAATGAGGGGTTTTGGGCTTCCCATCCTTGGAAGTGTCCAAGGCCGGGTTGGACAGGGCTTGGAGCAACCTGGGATAGTGGAGGGTGTCTCTCCCCATGGCTGGGGGTGGGATGAGATGGGCTTTAGGATCCCTTCCGTCCTAAACCATTCCGTAGTAATTCCCAGTTTTGTGTTGCAGCAAGAAATACCTGTCTCAGAAGAATGTGGTAGAAAAAATGAATGCCAACGTCATGCAAGGGAAGGTAAGACTTGTGCTGGTGCTTCACTTGCAGGAATGAATCCCAGGCATGAGCTCAGCTGTCCTGGTTTGGTTTCATGGTGGGGATTTTGAGGCCGTTTGGCCGGGGGGACTGTCCCGTTTGCGTGCCCTGTAGCAGCCGCTGTGGGATGTGAGCGTTGCCTCTGACTTCCCTTCACTTCTGCTCCCCAGCACGTGACTATCCTGGAGTGCACGTGCCACATCGTGTCCTACCTGGCCGATGTCACCAACGCCCTGAGCCAGAGCAGCGGGCAGGGCCCCAGCCACCTGTCTGTGGACGGGGAGGAGAGGGCCATCGAGGTGGACTCGGACTGGGTGGAGGAGCTGGCGGTGGAGGAGGAGGACTCTCAGGCTGAAGACTCGGTACGCACCGGGCACGGGGAATGCTGCAAAGGACGGCAGGGTTTATTTTACACCTCCCAAACCACTCAGTTTATAAATTGAGATTTTGCTGTTTATTCCTGATGTGAGACTGAGTGAAGAACCCTATTTGTCAGGTCTGGGCAAGAGGATCTGTCATTCCTGCCTAGGTCTGTTGACTTTGTGATGTCAACGAAAGTTAAATACTCATTTTTTAATTTAAAAATGAAGAAATGGAGTGAAATGGGTTTGTTCCTACTGGTTGGTTTGTCAATTACTGGTTTTTGTATCAGCAAGCAACTTAGTTAAAAGTTTTAAGTGCTATTGGGCAGTGAAAGAGAAGCTGTTAGAATGTGTTCTTTAATTTTTTGTATCAATATTTTTGTTACTGTTTCTTTTTCTTGTTAACCATTTCATGTTACTACAATGTGTCACCATCTCCTCTTTCCATGTGGTTTGATTCCAGCTGCTTCCTTTTAGCTCAGCGTTGCTAATACTTGCTATTCCTAACATGCACGTTTGGGGAGTTTATTCTGTACATGTACTTCACTGTAGCTGCACTTAGAACACCTTCCTAAAACAATTTTCTTCTGGATAGGATGAAGATTCTCTCTGTAATAAGCTCTGTACCTTCACCATCACACAGAAAGAATTCATGAATCAGCACTGGTAAGAATCTCAAGCTTGTGTTCAGAGTTTCAGCCTGGTATTTCTGGCCGTTGGGAAGGAAACCAGTGTAGTTTGTGAGCCTCAAGGCACTGCCTTTCAAAACTCACCTGGCTTATTTTGGGCAGGTACCACTGTCACACTTGCAAGATGGTTGATGGGGTTGGTGTTTGCACAGTTTGTGCTAAAGTTTGTCACAAGGATCATGAGATTTCTTACGCCAAGTACGGATCCTTCTTCTGTGACTGTGGAGCCAAGGAGGATGGCAGCTGCCTGGTAAATTCTTTATGTCTTCAGATTTTCAAGTCCTTTGCAATTTTCTGTTCTGCCATAAGTTATGTCAGGATTTGAGTTTGCAGGAGTGCTAAGACTTGAAGGCTTTGACTTTATAATGAACCCATGGAATTTACAGCTCGCCTGGAAATTAATTTTTTTGCACCACATAAGAGCATTGGCAAATCTGTGTCCTAGTGACTACTGGGATTCCACCTGCCTTTACAGAATTTGCTGCACAGTAAAGAACACCTTTTCCCATGTTTTCCACTAGCAGCAAACAAAATAATTATACCTTAAATACGGAAATTTTTTAATCCTTGGGTGGAGAGTCACGTGCCAGATGTTATTTCTTTAGAACTGTGTTCTAATTGCTGCTCCTACAATCTGCATTCACTTCAGCAATAGCCAGGTTGAGTCTGGTTTGGGCTTTTAGCGTCACTCTGTCGTCCCCAGGCGCTGGTGAAGAGAACTCCCAGCAGTGGGATGAGCTCTACCATGAAGGAATCGGCCTTCCAGAGCGAGCCCCGCGTGCCCGAGAGCGTCATCCGCCACGCCAGCACGTCCCCTGCCGAGAAGGCCAAGGTCACCATCAGCGAGGGCAAGGGCCCCGACGAGGAAAAGCCCAAGAAGAGCAGCCTGTGCAGAAACGTGGAGGGCTGTCGAGAGGAACTGCAGTCCCAGGTATAACTGTCAGCTGCTAAACAGAGATGGGTTATGATGAGGATCTTGGGCGGGCTGGGTTGGTTATCAGCTGAGCTGTTGGATTTTTACAGTGGAGAAAAGGAGACTCAGAGGTGACCTTATCACTCTCTACAACTTCTTGAAAGTTGGTTGTAGTGAGGTGGGGGTTGGTCTCTTTTTCCAGGCAACAACTGACAGAACAAGAGGACACAGTCTTAATTTGCGCCAAGGGAAATATAGGTTGGATATTAGGAGAAAGTTTTTTACAGAAAGGGTGATAAAGTATTGGAATGGTCTACCTGGGGAGGTGGTGGAATCACCATCCCTGGTTTAAAAAGAGATTGGATGTGGCACTCAGTGCCATGGCTTAGTTTAGTTGAGGTGTTGGGACAGAGGTTGGACTGGATGGTCTTGAAGGTCTCTTCCAACCTGGTGATTCTGTGATTCTGTAATGAGAGGGGTCAAAAAGAGGTGTCGGGCTGTAAAAAGCAGTTGACGTGCAGCTCCCATCAGGAGCATCTTGTTCCTCATTTGCCTGATCTGTTTCTTGTAGGCCAACTTCTCCTTTGCCCCCTTGGTGCTGGAGATGCTGAATTTCCTGATGGATGCCATCCAGGTCAACTTCCAGCAAGCTTCAGCCATGGGGAGCAGCAGCCGTGCCCAGCAGGCTCTCAACGAGCTCCACACTTTGGACAAATCAGTAGAAATGACGGATCAGTTGATGGTACGGAACAAAAGGAATTAACGGAGTGTGGATGGGGGCGGTGGCTTTTAAACAGAGACATTCCTGTGACGCCCTTTGGATGCTTTCCCTGGCTCAGGTCCCGACCCTCGGCTCTCAGGAAGGCGCCTTCGAGAACGTGCGCATGAACTACAGCGGGGACCAGGGCCAGACCATCCGGCAGCTGATCAGCGCGCACGTGCTGCGGCGCGTGGCCATGTGCGTGCTGTCCTCGCCCCACGGCCGCCGCCAGCACCTGGCTGTGAGCCACGAGAAGGGCAAGGTGAGCCCCTGCACAGAGCCTGGGCTCCCCAGGGAAGGGGAGCAGCTGGGCTCCTGAGGGAAATGGAGCAGTGCTGGAGCTGCTGGGCTCCTGAGGGAAATGGAGCAGTGCTGGAGCTGCTGGGCTCCCGAGGGAAATGGATCAGTGCTGGAGCTGCTGGGCTCCTGAGGGAAGGGGAGCAGTGCTGGAGCTGCTGGGCTCCTGAGGGAAATGGAACAGTGCTGGAGCTGCTGGGCTCCTGAGGGAAATGGAACAGTGCTGGAGCTGCTGGGTTCCTGAGGGAAATGGATCAGTGCTGGAGCTGCTGGGCTCCTGAGGGAAGGAGAGCAGCACTGGAGCTGCTGGGTTCCTGAGGGAAGGGGAGCAGTGCTGGAGCTGCTGGGCTCTTGAGGGAAATGGAATAGTGCTGGATCCCAGGGTTCTCAGGGAAATGGAACAGTGCTGGATCCCTGGGTTCCCAAGGGAAGTGGAACAGTGCTGTGCAGCAGGCATTACTGTGGTTTGTTCTGCCCATCCTGAGATCTGATGTGAAGCATTGCATTGCTCAGGGGAACCTCTTGTAGGAAAACCTCTTTGGGGAAAAGAGCTCCTGCAGCAGGAACAGTGAGAACAACTCACTGCCATCACCCACCTCACGGCAACCACCTGAGAGGAGGTTGGAGTCAGGTGGGGGTCCATGACTCAGTGAAAGGACAGGGGGAAATGACCTTAATGTGCGCCAAGGGAGGTTCAAATTAGTTACTATAAACACAAATTTGACTGCAAGAGTGGTCAGGCGTTGGAATAAGTTGCCCAGAGAGGTGGTGAAGTCACCAACTCTGGAGGTGTTCAAGAAGTGTCTGGACATGGCACCTGGGGATGTCGTTTAGGGGTGATTATGGTGGTGCTGGGGTGGTGTTTGGACTCAGTGATCTTCTGGATCTCTTCCAGCTGTGATAATTCTGTGGTTCTGATTCTGTAACTGCGGGATCTGGAGTTTGAAATGCCTGGCTCCCCTCAGTTACAAAGTCAGATAACTGGGTTCCTTCTGTGGTTCTGATTCTGTAACTGCGGGATCTGGAGTTTGAAATGCCTGGCTCCCCTCAGTTACAAAGTCAGATAACTGGGTTCCTTCTGTGGTTCTGATTCTGTAACTGCGGGATCTGGAGTTTGAAATGCCTGGCTCCCCTCAGTTACAAAGTCAGATAACTGGGTTCATTCTGTGGTTCTGATTCTCTAACTGCGGGATCTGGAGTTGAAATGCCTGGCTCCCCTCAGTTACAAAGTCAGATAACTGGGTTCCTTCTGTGGTGCAGATCACAGTGCTCCAGCTCTCAGCCCTGCTGAAACAAGCCGACTCCAGCAAAAGAAAACTGACCCTCACCCGCCTGGCATCCGCGCCCGTCCCCTTCACTGTGCTGAGCCTGACTGGGAATCCCTGCAAGGAGGATTACCTGGCTGTGTGTGGGCTGAAGGTGAGTGCCTGCCAAACCCTTTTCCAGGGAGCTGCAAACATCAGCTCAAAGCCAGCTGTGTTTGTTTCCTCCGAGGAGTTAGCACAGAGCTGCCTCCAGAGTTCCGTCACTAGTTTAGCTCCTGATTCACTTTCCTGCTAGATAAATGAGGTAAAAGAAACAGGACCGGTATGAACAATATAATTAATGAGACAGTGCCTTGGAATAGTATTTCTTAGTGTATTTAGGCTGATTTTATTTTAAGACGAGAGCCAAGGTTTAGTTGTGTCAGACTTAATGTGCTAAAACTAGTCTGTAACTGTTAGTGTTCCTTGGCAAGGACTCCTCTTTTTTGTATTCTCCCAAATTGAGATTCAGCTTTCCCAGTGCAGAATCTACAGCTGCACTCTGTGTTTTCTTTGTTTTTTACTTTTCAAACCTTCATATAATTTATCTTTAGTGCAGGGAATTTAGATTAGATTCTCTGAATCATTATTTGCCCCAAGAGAAATGCTGCCTTTTAACTCCATTCTTGGCTTCAAATGTTTATAAACAGTCTCTTCTAATATTTAACCAATATTCTTTGTTACTCCAGGATTGCCATGTGTTAACATTCAGCAGCTCTGGATCAGTCTCTGATCATTTGGTGCTTCACCCCCAACTGGCCACTGGGAATTTCATCATCAAGGCTGTGTGGCTGCCAGGATCTCAAACAGAGCTGGCCATTGTCACTGCAGACTTTGTGAAGGTATGTCTGGTCATGAGCTATTGATGATACACCTTCTTGCAGCCATCAGAGTCTGGATCCTCGTGCAGTTACATGTGGGAGAATTTGATAATATTCTTAGAAATAAATTGGAAATATGAATTTGGGATGTTTGGGCTCTTCTTGCAAGGAAAAGCAAAACCAAAGAACTCAAAAGAGAAAAAACCCCAAACTGTAACATCTCACAGGGATTCCCTCCTCTCAGCTCTCGTCCATTTGCACTGTTTTGTATTGTAGCAGTTAATTATTGCCTTGATAATCATTGTAGTTAATTATTTCCTTGCTTCTTCCCACAGATTTATGATCTCTCCGTAGATGCCTTGAGTCCAACTTTCTACTTCCTCTTACCAAGTTCCAAAATCAGGGATGTCACTTTCCTGTTCAACGAGGAGGGGAAGAACATCATAGTGATCATGTCTTCTGCTGGGTACATCTACACACAGCTCATGGAGGAGGCCAGCAGTGCCCAGCACGGGCCCTTCTATGTCACCAATGTGCTGGAAGTCAGTCACGAGGACCTGAAGGTGCTGGTGACTACCCTTTCTCTCTTTTTTTTGCATCTTCCATTTGAAGGCAGAAGTTTCCTTCTTTTTTTCCCCTCTCCTTTTAAGCCCCCTGATCTAGATCAAGGAGCTTTCTCATTCCCCCAAAGAGAAATATCCTTATAGTAAAAGGAGGTGGGGGTGAAAATTAAACGCCTTGATCCTTTCATCTAGAAAATGGAGCATGTTTTCCATGGCTGGCTCTGAAGTCGTGCCCAGCAGGATTTCTCAGCAGGGAGATGGCTTCAGAGCAGTGCTGTTCTCAGAGCAAGGCACTCCAGAGGTGCAGGAGCAGAAGGGACAGATCACCATTGCTGGGGCTGGAGAGCTGGAGTCAGCCTTTGTTTCTAGTCTTGGGGGTGACCTTTAAAATCTCTCCAGTGTTTTTACCCCAGCCTACTTCAAAACAGGAATAGATGGGAAGGAGGCCCTCAGGAAGGTCTTTCATGAGCTGGGAATAGAGGGAATGCTCTGTGTGAGACTGTCACACGGCGCTGAGGCTCGCAGCTGCGGGAGCTCAGGGTGTTACCTACAGCCTCCGGGCGTGCAGGCTCAGCATCCCCTTCCAGAGCCTTTGAAGTGTCTGATGGATGAGTTCACCTAGGAGTTCAGCTTAGAAAATTGTTATTTAGGGCTCTGTTCTCTCACTGCTGGGGAGGAGGGGTGGCTTTGGGAATAATTCCATGTAAATTTAAAAGCCTGACAGAGTGTTTGGGGATATTTGTGTTTATGCTAAATGTTGGCATTTCTCTGGATCCCCCAGGACAGCAATGGCCAGGTGGCAGGAGGTGGGGTGTCAGTCTATTACTCCCACGTGCTGCAGATGTTGTTCTTCAGCTACTGCCAAGGCAAATCCTTCGCAGCCACCATCAGCCGGGCCAGCCTGGAAGTGCAGCGGCTCTTCCCAATCAACATCAAGAGGTGAGGATCCTGGGGGAGACTCCCTGCATTTTTCTTTCTTTTAATTATTAATAAATATTGCTTATTATTAAACATCCCAGCTCTGAATGGCCAAACCTTGTGGTGAAGATCCCCTGGTGGCTGATGATTTCTTGCTGCTTTTCACGGTCCTTCTGTCCTAATGGACTTGGGTGATCCTTGTTGCAGGATGGTTAGAAACCAAAGCTGGCTGCTTTAGCAGTGGGCCAGGCATGCATTTTGTCTTCCCAGCAGGATTTCGGAGCAGCAAGGTGTCTGCAGAGCAGTGGAGCTGCACAGAGTGAGCTGCTCCTGGTGCAGCCGCTGGAGCCGATGGGATTATCGCAGGAAGCCTTTGTTTCCTCTGGGCACCACTGCTGCAGTGCCCCGTGTGCATTGTGCGTGTTAAGGCTGATGTTCAGACTCCCTTGGGGGAAACCAATCTCTTGCTCTAAGAATGCAGCAAGAAGAAAACAGTTGTATTGTGTTTTATGATACACAGTGCCAGGCACTCAGGCCACGGACTCTTCTCTGGCCTGACAAAAAGCCACTGTCACGAGTGGGCTCTGAAGGAGGGTCAAGTTCCAAGAGCCCCTGAACTCCAGTTGAGTTTGGTTTAGTCTTCTTGCAGCTCTGTTTTCACTTTTTCCAGTGAGCAGACACTGATTCCCCTGCATTAGCTTTTGCTTATTGCTGCTGGGTGTGTTGAAACATGGAACTGTTCATCTGTTCAGATGAAAAGATTGCTGAAAGCCATTTATAAATTACCTCCTTGCTTTGGGGCATAAAATGCAACACCAAGCAAGTTTTCCCTCGAGTTTGCAGAGAGGGATCAGGGCTGAGAACTGGGATGCTCATGCCTTCTGGTGACTGTGTGAGGTGTCTCACCTGTAAATCAGACACTGTTCGTGCATGCAGTGCTTGAATCCCTACTCAGAACAAAGCCTTAAGTGATTTGAACACGACAAAATTTGCGTGGTTTTGCTCATGCTGCTCCCTAAATGAACATCACTGTGGTTATGTGCTTCGTCTCTTGCAGTTCCAACGGTGGCAGTAAGACTTCTCCAGCCCTGTGTCAGTGGTCTGAGGTGATGAACCACCCTGGCCTGGTGTGCTGTGTCCAGCAAACCACGGGTGTCCCACTGGTGGTGATGGTGAAGCCGGACACCTTCCTCATCCAGGAGATTAAGACCTTGCCAGCCAAAGCAAAGGTTCATCAGAATTCTCTGTCTTTTTGACCCTTAAAATTTGGTTTCTTGTTGTTATGTTAACCAGATCTCCAGTCTTGCCAGCTTTTCTAATGCAGAGTTTATTCCTCCAAAGCAAAAGTTGCCAAGTCCTTGCCTTGCCTTGCCTTGCAGATCCAGGACATGGTGGCCATCCGTCACACGGCCTGCAA
This sequence comes from Machaerirhynchus nigripectus, assembly GCA_013397975.1. Lineage (NCBI taxonomy): Eukaryota > Metazoa > Chordata > Aves > Passeriformes > Dicruridae > Machaerirhynchus > Machaerirhynchus nigripectus. The sequence continues at coordinate 178,529 of VZRQ01006505.1, read as the reverse complement.
CGAGCAGCAGAGGACCACCATGATCCTGCTGTGTGAGGATGGCAGCCTGAGGATCTACATGGCCAACGTGGAGAACACGTCCTACTGGCTCCAGCCCTCTCTGCAGCCCAGCAGTGTCATCAGCATCATGAAACCCGTCCGCAAGCGCAAGGCAGCCGCCATCAGTAAGGGCTGCTCACGTGACCTTTGTAATTAATGGAGATGTAAAGATTGATCAGCATCATCTAAATACTTCAAACATTCACCTCTGACAATTACCTAAGTACTGGCTAAGTGGGTGAAATGTTTCCATAGATGTATATAGAAGTACTTTCCAAAGGAGGCGAGTTGTTTCTGCAGGTTTTTTGCCACAACCTTGCCTGTTTAGAATGTCTTTTGTCATAAAGATCTCTTTCCCCTTCTAGCAACTCGCACATCCAGCCAGGTGAACTTCCCCATTGACTTCTTTGAGCACAACCAGCAGCTCACAGACGTGGAGTTCGGCGGCAATGACCTGCTGCAGGTGTACAATGCCCAGCAGATCAAGCACCGGCTCAATTCCACGGGCATGTACGTGGCCAACACGAAGGTGAGTGGGGCAATCTGGGGACTCTTTCGGGCTTCTGGGTGACATTGTTCGTGTTGATGAGCTCTCTTGCCTTAAGGAGTCTGCTTTGTTCAAATGACCCCGTACAAATACTGTAATTCGGTAAACAGTGAAGGCACCTCTGCACAGACTCCTCGGCTTCAGAGGGAATTTTTGAGCTGGGTTTGTTCTCTGCAGCCTGGGGGTTTCACCATCGAGGTGACCAACAACAACAGCACGATGGTGATGACGGGCATGCGGATCCAGATCGGCACCCAGGCCATCGAGCGAGCTCCCTCCTACCTGGAGATCTTCGGCCGCACCATGCAGCTCAACATGACCCGCGCCCGCTGGTTCGACTTCCCCTTCACCCGGGAGGAGGCCTTGCAGGCTGACAAGAAACTCACCATCTTCAGTAAGGCTCTGTGCACTGCTCGGTCTGACCCGCTGATGGTGGTGTTTGGGTGGGATGAAGCTGCTTCGCCTCACAGCAGGGAGTTTCCGTCATTGTTCGTTTGCCCTGACTGCAGAAACATTCTGAGGGGGGAACCCTGGACGTTTAATAACTTTATTTATGGCCCAGTTTCTTGCTGCAGTGAGTGAACGGTCAGTAGTTCAGCTCAGTGATTTTGTGCTGAGGCAAGGGAAGGAGAATGGCCTTGTAAAGGAGATGGCACTGTCAGTGGCTGTGTATTAATGAGAGTGTAGCTGCTGTCCTGGCCCTGTGAAACGAGGCTGGTTTGTACCCAAAAGCAACATTTTTCTCTGTTTTTAAGAAATTTCTCTCATCACTGCAGTTGGGGCTTCTGTGGATCCTGCTGGAGTCACCATGATGGATTCCATAAAAATTTATGGCAAAACCAAAGAGCAGTTTGGCTGGCCTGACGAGCCCCCCGAGGACTTCCCGTCTGCTTCCGTGAGCAACGTTTGTCCCCCAAACCTCAACCAAGGGAATGGCACTGGGGACACGGAGTCAGCTGCCCCTGCTGCTGCCAGTGGGACTGTCCTGGAGAGGTATTTCCACAGTCTTTCTTTTATTTCTCCTTGGAAACGTGTCTTTGTTGTGGTGGGCACTTGGGCGCACTTGTGTGCTTTTCCGAACTGGGAGAGCTGGAGGGAATTAGTGAGTTGTTGTCAGTGCCTTACAAAGCAACAACTGAAAACAGTGATTATCTTGGTAGGAAGGTTTGTGGTGGCTCTTGGTTGATCTGGTGCAGTAGCTGGGTAGATCTGTGTGCATGCTTGTGCTGCCTAGTTCATGTTTCAGCAGTCTCGAGGAGCTCAAAGCAATTTCTGCTGCCTTGGTACACTCTCTCATTTCAAGCTGGCCCTTTTCCTTTCTCTAGAGCTCACAGAGGTCAGGCCTCTCTGAAGTTAAGCTCAGTTTTGAGGAGGGCTTTGTGTGTGACCCTGCTTTAGGCTCGTGGCTCCCACCAACTTGCCCTGTAGCCCACGTGCCTCAGGCTGAGCTGTTGTGCCGGGGAAAGGGTTGGGTTTCCCCCACATCCCTGCTGAGAGCCAAGCCCCAAGGGTGACCTGGGCATAAATTTAGTCAATAAATAGAACTTGTGTTCTTTCTTCTTTCCACGCTGTGTTTTCCTTTGAGCTCACACAGTCTGTGTCATAAGGGTTGTAGAAAGCAGCAAGGACAGAGGGGAAGCAGCTCAAAGAGGAACTGCTGAAAAATGAGCATTTTAAAGGATACATACACTGCTCAACTGTGAGGAGGTGGTGGTTTAGTTTGTCTGACTGAAATTCTCAGGTAAAGGGTCAGGGCTTGAAGTGCCAATTAGGCCCAGTTGAGGGACCTGTTCAACCATCCTTTAATATTTTGTCCAACAGTGCATGGGATTTTTTCCCTGTGTTTATTTTCCCTTTCCTTCCCTCCTCTGCTGTGACATCCCCACAAGATGTCCCTCTCTGCACAGACATGCTCTCTGGTTTTCCAGAGCGGTGGGATTATAATCTAAAAATTCAGATCAAAATAATTATTCTTCCTATTTGGTGTTACCTTCTAAAGGGCTTCTGGAGTAGGGACAGCTAATGGCAGGCAGGAGGCAGCTTTTCTATCAAAGTGTGGTGTCTGCACTCAAATTTAAGCCTGGGTAGTGCTTTAAGTGGTGCTTTAAGTGGTGCTTGGCTTCTCTGTGTGAGGTGACGTGGCTCCTCTCTGTCTTTGTTTTGCTCCAGACCGGTGTGTGCTGCCCAGGTAGAAAGACCCCGCTTAGGCTGACGCTCCCCCAGCTTCCTGATTTCCCCATTTAATTTGCCTTTTGCTTAGAATGTGTTCTAGGGAGTTTTTCTGTGAGCTTTACACATTTTTTTTTTTTTTCCTTTTTCTTTGCTCCCCCAAAGTTCTGACACTGAGTCCCTAACCACCCTGGACCGGTTAGTATGGCATCCTTTTCTCTGCACGAGTGAGTGTGTGTCAGAGAGACAGAGCACATGGTGTGGCTTTTGGTGACTGGGCTTCTTTTGTTTTCCAAGTGACATTTGCTTCTTTACATTCTGGTCATTGCATGGCAGATGGTTTAGCAGATGTACAGATGAGGTGGATTGCAGATTTTTGCTGTACACAGCGTAACTGTTGCTTGTTTGACAGACTCCTCTCTGCTTTGTTCCTTCCTTGCGCCTTCTTATCCCACTTCTCCTCCCTCCAAGCTTTATGAGGGTGGCTCTGGGGAGGGGGATGTTATTTATCACCACCAGACCAGACAATTGTTCCTTCTGCCTCGTATCCAACCCTACAGTGTTATTCCTCCCCTTAAAGCTCTCTCTTCCCTGCTTTTTCCTGTATCTTCCTGCTCCTTCTGGTGTGTCAGGTGGCATCTCAGGTAGTTCTACCTGGGGGCATGGAGTGCTGCTACAGGGACTTTGCTGCCACTTGTAAATCAGGTTTTCCCTCAGGTCGAGTGTTTTCCCAGCCTGCCTGCCCACTGTCCAGACCTTGAACCTCAGCATCCCTCCTCACTTGGGGTCACACCCAGTGTTCCGAGTTGGTTTCCCTCTGGAATATTTTGTGCTGAAACTCCAAATTGGAAAGAGCAACCTGTGTGAAAATAGCAAGCGAGTAGAATGTTGCTCCCTAGCAAAGTCGGTTCCGCTTTTTCCCATGTGTCATAGCCAGCCTTGATCTGCAGTCATCTGTACGTCTGGGGGCCATGGTGAATTGGGACTGTCAAGACAATCCAAGTTATCCCTGCTGCAGGCTGCGTAAGGAAGGGTTTTATCCTCTTTGGGAGAGAAAAGCCCCTGTCTTTCAGCTGTGGATTATTAAAGCAGTCCTAAGTTTGTCTGTGAGCGTGAGCCAGGTTTAACTCCGGTCTGTAACACAATGAAATGATATGCATGGTGCCTGTGGCAGGTTTTATCATGCTTTGATTTTGTACTTGGCATTCGTTTGCTGTCTCTGAGCTACTCATGACTGTAGCCCGCATAAAGCAAAGTGCTAAGGAGAGAGAAGGGTTGCTGTACTCAAGCCTGCTTTCCTCTCTCCCTCCAGGCTAGTAGTGAGTTCTTTAGAAGCGCTGGAAAGCTGCTTTGCTGTGGGACCAGTCAACGAGAAGGCAAGTAACTTTCTGAATGCATTCCTGAGCTTTGGAGCTGGGGGAGGAGGGGCGAGCTCAGCACTACCTCCTGCAGCCCCGGGGGCCTGATAGGAGCAGAGCCGCATCCCTTTTGCTCAGAGCACTGATCTCAAAGTTGCCTTAGCCAAAAGCATTTGAAACTAGTTTAGAATGACAATTGGCATTTGCATTTAGCGCTGGTGGGCTTTTTGTGCTGCCGAATGACCTCGTTTACAGAAACAGCAGGGTAGGAGCCCATAAATCTCAGAAGGACTTTTCTTATGTAGACATCTGAAATGTTCCCTAAATGTCAAATAGTAAACTGGGGGAGGCTATCAAAAGGGTATTGAGGGGAGGGAGCTGCAGGTACACTGAGTGATGGTGAATATACTGAAGAATGGGGTTTGTCTGTTCCTAGGAGAAGAATAAGATTGCAGCTCAGGAACTGGCTACAGTGCTGCTGTCCATGCCAGCCCCTTCCAGCGTGCAGCAGCAGACCAAGAGCCTCCTGGCCAGCTTGCACACCAGCCGTTCAGCCTACCACAACCACAAGGTACTGCCCAGGGCACGGGGATCTGGGGGCTCCTGGAACCTGCCAGGTCATGGCTGAGGTGCAGCACAGCCCTAGAGAGCCCTTCCTCCACGCAGCACAAACCTCCTGCCTCATCTCCCTTTAGCTCCTGCTGCCTGCCCTGCTGGCTTTTGTGTTTCACCAGAGCTGTGTGATTCAGTGACCTTTTAGGATTGGTTGTCCTTCCTTAGATGATAAATGCCAGGTTTCCCCAGGATCTGCCCCGTGGTTGTACTTGAGCTGCTTTCTCGTGCTGCAGTCAGTTGTTTTTCTTTGCCTACCTTATCTTTCACTCTACAGGATCAAGCACTGCTAAGCAAAGCCATTCAGTATTTGACTTCCTCAACCAAAGAAGGGAAGGACCTCGATCCTGAGGTGTTCCAGAGGCTGGTCATCACTGCCCGATCCATTGCTATTATGAGACCCAACAATCTGGTTCACTACACGGAATCAAAGCTGCCACAGCTGGAAGCAGGTAGATAAGTCTGTAATTTTCTCTAAGTTTCTGCTGTGATAATTGAAGCTGTGCTGGGGTATCGGGTTTGGAGTGACAGGGGCTGTATTTGACACATTTGGTAGGTGTGTGATATCCTGGTGGTGAGAACATCAAAGCCTCTGAAAAAAGCCATTTCAAATAAACTTGGTGTTACCCTCATTAAGGCTTTCCCCTGCACATTTCTGAGAGGTGTTTTTTAATCTGTGCAGAGAGTGAAGAAGGGCAGGAGGCCCAGAAGCACACGGAAGGAGAGGGCTGCACCTTCATTACCCAGCTGGTGAACCACTTCTGGAAGCTCCATGCATCAAAACCCAAAAACGCCTTTCTGGCCCCTGCCTGCCTGCCAGGTGGGAGAGCTCTTCCTTTGCTGTTGCAAGCCTGTGGCTTCTGAAGGGGCCTATTTTAAGTTTGTAAGCAGAGAAAACGACTTGTTCAATGCTAGTGGTGCACTGAGGGCTTTGTGATGTGGAGCTGCAAATTCTGCTCCAAAGCTTTTGTGCAGAGGGATGCGCAGTGTGCCAGGAAAAAGGGACTGATGATTGATTTACCCACATTTGGCTTCGTGGGTGGTGGTAGAGGATATTCAGTGGTGCTGGTATATGGAGTTCACAATATTCCATCAGACAGACAAGACTGGCTCAGTCTGGACTGAAAATCAATATATTTGTGCTGTTAACATTTTGCCATGAAGACTGCAAACAACAGATGCTTCCTGCAGTGCCTCACTCCGAGCTGAAATGCAGAGAGGGCTGATTCCAGTCCTGCTTTTATTCCTCTTAGGTCTCACTCACGTTGAAGCCACAGTCAATGCTTTGGTGGATATTATCCATGGATACTGCACGTGTGAGCTGGACTGTATCCATACAGCATCCAAGATCTACATGCAGATGCTACTTTGCCCAGTATGTTGTCTTGCTCTGCTCTATAGTTCCACCAGGGGAGGTTTAGGTTGGATATCAGGAAAAATACCTTCATGGAAGGGGTTGTCCAGCCTGCCACAGGCTGCCCAGAGCAGCGGTTGAGTGACTACCCCTGGAGGGATTTAGAAGTGTGGATGTGGCACTTGTGGACATGGGTTAGGGGGATTGGCAGTGTTGGGTTTATGGTTGGATTCGATCTCAGAGGGCTTTTTCAACCTAAATGTTTCTATGATTCTGTAATGTGGAAAGAGTTAAATGCGGGTCGAACGAGAATACATAGCACAGACACGAAATACAGCCAAAACCACCCAGCCAGAAGTGAATCAAGGAGGATTGTCTCTCTCCTTGTGTTCCAGTAGTGTTTGCCATGTGCTGCATGTGGAATTACAAGTGTTGCTTTGTGGCTCCCGAGGGAAGCAGGGAGCTGAGGCAGTGACTTGTGTCCTACATGAACCGCGACCAACGAGAGTCACAAGTTGATTTTTAGCCATCTTTGCAAAAGCTGTGACTAAGGACTGAGAGCTTCAGGAGTGTAACAATGAGCTGTTAACCCTGCAGGACCCAGCAGTGAGCTTCTCCTGCAAGCAGGCTTTGATCAGGGTGCTGAGACCGCGGAACAAGCGGAGACACGTGACCCTGCCGTCGTCCCCTCGCAGCAACACTCCCATGGGTATGCCAGGGCATCCCTCTGCCTTCAAACCAGCATGGCCTTCTTGACTGGTCAGAAAGGACAAGAAAATTAAGTAGTTCTTGTTATAAATCAGGACTAAAAAAAGACTAAAATCAGCCTTTTTCGTTTATTTTGCTCTCCCTTGCCCCCTAAACCCCTTTTAAAAATTTTATTTAATAAACGCTCACCTTTTCATTGATATTTTGGGATTCAAAGAGGAGATCTCTCTGAGATATTCCCCTTTCAGTGACAGGAAAATCTGATCATCTTATCTAGAGAGCAGTAATCCAGAGTTAGTGTTTCTATGCCTTTCAGGTTCTAATAAACCAGTCAAAGATGTGTGCAGGCCAGAATTAGAGTATCAGAGCTCCGTCCAAGAGAGGCTTTTTAGTACTGAAGCAAATTCTGGGTGTCATGGAGTCTCTTGGTAGCTGGGGTGGGTTTTTCCCAGCATTAACTGCCTTTGTGATGGGTGAGCTGTGCATTTATGAACTCGTGCTCTGCCACTCAGGAGATAAGGACGATGACGACGACGACGATGCAGAGGACAAGCTGCAGAGCTCTGGGATAGCAAATGGAGAGCACATCCGACAGGAGAGCCAGGAGCAGAGCGAGGTGGATCACGGGGACTTTGAGATGGTGGTGAGTCCAGAGCTTCTCCCTGGAGCCTTTGAAGTGTGCTGGGACTTGAGTTAAATTTAGTTCTGTTGAACCTGCTCGTAAGTCCTCCATTACTGGTGGTGGTCTGGGGAAAGCTCTCACTGTGTTTCCTCTCCACAGTCCGAATCCATGGTTCTGGAGACTTCTGAGAACGTGAATAATGGGAACCCTTCTCCTCTGGAGGCTCTCCTGGCTGGAGCAGAGGGATTCCCTCCGATGCTGGATATCCCTCCAGATGCAGATGATGAGACAATGGTGGAATTGGCTATTGCCCTGAGCCTGCAGCAAGATCAGCAAGGTCAGATGTGGGCCCTGTTGGCAGGAAAAAGGGGGATGGAATCTGGGAAACTGGGAAAGAAATGAAGCAAAGCTGTTGGTGTCACCAGCAGTGAACCAAAGACAGCAGAAGCATGAAATGTACAGAAAATGCCAGAGTTAACTTCATTCTCTCAAAGAAAGATGCTCATAACTTGTTCTCTGCTTGCAGGGAGCAGCAGCAGTGCCCTTGGACTGCAGAGCTTAGGGCTGTCTGGCCAAGCTCCCAGCTCCTCCTCGCTGGACGCCGGAACGCTCTCAGACACAACGGCATCAGGTAACTGTTCACTGCAAGGAATCAGCTTTTTCAGATTTTGACCTAAATAACACCTTCAAATTGGTTTGCAAATATGGTTTGGAAGAGCCAATTATTACTCTTGGCTTCATGTATTTATGAGAGTGTACTTACAACTTTTCCCTGCTTTGATGGACTCTCACTGTAGGCTTCTGAGGAAGTTATCTCCTCTCTTTAAACTAAGCAGACAAAACCAAGCATGTGCTGTATTTCCCTTGCATTTATAAACAACCAGACACTGTTCTTTAAGTAACTGTGCCTGCCTGGGTGTTTGATGAGGTTTCCTCTCGGGATGTCTCCCCTCCACGGCTTTCAGCAGCCTTCATTGTCCCGCTGCTCACCCCCAAGCTCCCTTTCCATTTGTAGCTGGCCCTGAACCCGGAGCCCAATTCCCGCGGCCTTTCCCTCGTAGCGAGAGCGTCGTTTGCAGTTGTTCCCAGGCAGTGTTTTTACTTGTAACAGCTCTCTTTATTCTCTTAGCTCCAGCGTCCGACGACGAGGGCAGCACGGCGGCCACGGACGGCTCGACGCTGCGGACGTCGCCCGCGGAGCACGGCGGCAGCGTGGGCTCGGAGAGCGGCGGCAGCGCCGTGGACTCGGTGGCCGGGGAGCACAGCGGTGAGTGAGCCCTGCTGCCCCCTCCTGCACCCCTGCTGCACCCCTGCTGCACCCCTGCTGCATCCTTGCTGCATCCTTGCTGCACCCCTGCTGCACCCCTGCTCCCTCCCTGCTCCCTCCCTGCTGCACCC